>JAMJFZ010000182.1:16050000-16137500 GCA_026225945.1 Cricetomys ansorgei | reverse complement strand
ATTTCTCCAGCTTAAAAAATAAAAAGCCAAAATACAGGATCTGTCTCTGTTGGACTTCAGGGATCCAAACTGGGACCCCCAGGGTCCAAACCGGAACGCCACATCCCCACAGAGACTCACAGACGGGATATCGATGCAAATAGCAAGAGGATTTATTCCAGTGCACTGGGACCGTTCTAACACGCAGGATAGAAGCCGGCCCCAAGGAGCAAATGGTGAAGCTTTTTATACAGTTGTTGGGCATAAACCGAATTGGTACAAGTTGATTGGTCCCCAAATTGTTTTCTCATTTTGATAGATAGGGGCCAGTTAACCTTTAAGTTGATGATAGCAAGGTCACGGGCACCAGGAAATGTACACTTAGGATAAAGTCCCTTGCCTAAGGCTATTAGGCGGTGCCTGTAGCCGCCGCTCATTTTAGGAATGTGGGCTGGGTCACAGTGCTCTTGAATTAAGCCTGACAATAATTGTTTTGTGGTTTCTAGGGTGGGCTAGTTCCTGGAACAGGGAGTTCTGGAATGTCCTGTTAAGAGTTTAAGATTAATGATCAGGGCCTGGGGTCTCCGGCCTCACATAAACCCTTTCATCTCAATAAACATTTTCAAATTCATAGCAGAGCCAAGAAAGTACAGGGAATCCTCATGAGACAGATTCAGACATTCAGATATGAGACAGACAAGAGAGCTAGAGTCTGGGGCATTCATTCACTGCTCTTTGGAACTTGAAGGCCAGTCTACCCCTAGGAACAGGTTTCAAGGATCCTAGATTTGAGGATTAAATCCCCAGCCTGGGCTCTCAATGAATGGCTCATTCTATGTGTGGCTCTCTCCTTCTCTTCTTCCCTCCCTCCCTTCTCACACTGAATAAATTTTAGAACAGAAAATAATTTAAAACTAGCTGAAAAATACAAAATATAAATCATTGTCTGCAGGAACAAAGTGTACTTCAATTACTTCAAGTGGTTGCTTTCCTCAACCATTTCCAGGAAATACAAGCAGACCCTTGCGATGTTATAAGAGTAACACACGCTCAGCAGGAAGCATTCTTTGCATTGAAGTAGAACATCCACCCACCGCAACAAGACTGTTGGTGGGACACTATTCTGTAGCAATGGATAATACTAGCACACTGAGGCTTCCAAGCATTCAGGCTGCCTGCTAAGCCTGTTCTCTACTATGCACTGTGCTGCCAGTAGTTTTCCAGATAAAAATATTTCAAGAAACTATATGTGATATCAGCATTGTATCATGAAATAGATTCTATATTAGTTTAATGTTTTTTGCCTAATCATGGACTAAGAGTGATCTGAGCATCTTTCAGGTTGGCTCCCTTCAGCTATGATGTTCAATAGGCTATGTGAACTAAATCTGGATTAAAGGTATATTTTCAGTTACTGGAGGAATTTTGGCATGCAGCCCTTCTGTACATAAGGAGCAACTATGTCTAATTTTCTTGCTTTTCTCAATTTCTAATATAAAGTAAGCTTGTAACCTATAGTCAACCCTGCCTCCACAGGTAGTAATTTAATCTCTCATCCCCTCTAAGATACCAGGAGACATATTGTCTCTCAGATGTCTGGTGAGCATTTAGTTCTTAGAGAAAATACCACTGTGAGAGACGTATATATTAGACTTGGAAAGAGAAGAGGATACTGGTACCTGGTTTCCACATCCCCACTGATTTCAGAATTCAAGTGACCTATTCTATGAGACTTTAGAACTTTCATTTGTTAGGAAAACATTTATTTTCCTGGGGACTATCTTACATAGGAAAAGGCAGCCAATCTGCAGTCAGGCAAACTTTTTTTTTTTTTGCCTTGAGCAAAGAACACAAACTAATAATGAGCCTACTCCAGGCAGCCCTGAGGAAGGTGAGCAGACTGTGTGCTCTAAAATGAGATCTTCAAGATGGATCCTTCAGTAGTAATATGAGCAGTTTGGATGATACTTCATTAACAAATGAAACATTGGGAATGTTAAGAATCTACATTAATTATTTTTTCTATAAATTAAAAAGAGGAAGGGGTATGTTGTCTCTCATGGAATAATTAAGAAGTAGATATAAAACTTTCTTCATCTTATAATTATAGTTTTTAGTTACACTGCTGCAGTGAAATACAACTCAGTTCCTTGTTTCGGTACTAAACATTCTTTAAAACTACTGATTTTTAAAAATCTATTTTGTGAGACTGGGGGCTGAACCCAGGACCTTGCACCTGCTAGGTGAACACTCTACAACACATACAATCCTCTTTTTCCTCTTTTTAATTTCAAAACATGGTCTTGCTCAGTTGCTCATGTTGGTTTTGCACTTGCTCTACAGCACAGGCTGATCTTGAACTTGGATTCTTCTGATCTCAGACTCGAGAGCCACCAGTTCTGGTTGATATTTTTAATTGAAAAAAAAAAAACCTTATAACTGACAATGCTGAAAATCAGTGCATCACTGCCATCCACTCAGGATGGAGCGGACTACCGCTACACAATGACTCTGATCAGCAAGAGCTAATGCAATTATAAAGAGGAATTAGGCATGAATCCCCAGAGACAAAAACTGAGGTGACATTCTGGTCGATAAAACAGAGATAGAACAGGAAAGGTGACACTGCTGTGGTAGTTTTTTCAGCTTTAGACTCAGCAGGAAAATATGCCTTCAAAAGTATGTAGACCCGGCCTCAGGATTACATGTCTTCAACATGGGCTCTCAGACCACAGTGTCAAGGAAAAAGTGGCTTTTAAGTAACTCAGTACAGGATTTCATCTCATTGTGAATTCAATACAGTATATGAAACGTAAGACATAGGAGTGAGAGTCACTAATAGTAGTGAGTTTTCTGATAACCAAGGTTCTCTTTAATGGACCATACTTTGGAGGCACAGGCTCAGCAGAAACAGCAGTGATTCATTCTGGCTGTAAGATTGAATCAAATCACCACCTTTTGCCCAGAATGACGGAACTAAAGGAGCCTATTTCTCAGAAGTGTCCCTGTGGCCAACTGCTCAGAAATTGCAAGGTGGCTTATTGGAAGGACCCCTGTGTCAATGCCATCACTTTTGTCTTTTAGTCCATCATGAAACCAGCCATTATGACTCATCTTAAAGAATGTTCTTCTCTGTTTGAGTTTATTAGATTGCCAGTATCCACCAGAAATTCTGGAATCCCATATTTTCTTCTTCTTCAATCATTTCTGTTGTAGAACACAGAATATTCTCATGATGTTGGTATTTGGAAGGCCTTCTAAGGCTATCAGGAACTCAGAAAACTTAAAAAGATGAAATATGACAAAAACCAATGGGAACACACTCTTTTATTGAAAACATTTTTTTTTTCTCTCACACAGTAAATACACCATGACCACAGTTCCCCCACCTCTACTCCTCCTAGCCTCCACCCACCTCCCCTCTTCTCCAGATCCACTTTCACTCTGTCTCCCTTCAGAAAAGACCAGGCTTCCAAGAGACAACTACCAAACAGGACAAAACAAAATGCATTAAGACAAATCAAAAGCAGTCACATTGAGGCTGGACAAAGCAACTTAATAGAAAGAAAATGAGTCTCAAAACCAGCCAAAATATTCAGAGACACACCTGCTCCCACCCTTAGGAGTCCCACCAAAACACCAAGGGAATATATTCTCAATCAGAATACATTAAACACTTTGAGCATTAAAAAAAGAGTACAATCTCAGGGACTATAAATATCTTCATAAATGACAGAAGCCCTTAAATAAATAAATAAATAAATAAATAAATAAATAAATAAATAAATAAAAAAATAAAGACAGGTGAAATCCCTCAGAATAATAGAGTAGAAATAGGACATAAGACTCTAATAAACAATGCCATCCCAATAGGAACAAATTTTGAAATAATTTGAATTTAGATTAGGATATATACCAGCTCTGTAATGTGAACATGAAAATCCTAGAAATTAATGTTGTTAAATGCAAAGAAAAAGCAATTTGTTAAAGCTATATTTCCAAATAAAACGCAAAATAATTAGTCAGAATTAAACTTTAACTATTCTTCACTGTATCAAAGAGCAAGACTATCAGCACCAGACACGCAGGAAGAGGTGACACATTTACTGCAACCTTGAGGAGTAAAATGATCCGAGGGAAGGCCAGTTGATGAGTGGCAGAAGTTGCATGTGGACGCCCACACAACCTGGGAGAACGTTTGTGCTTTGCAGCTGCCTGGCGGTTAGATTGGTGCTTAGTTGTCTCAGTGCTTGCCCATGGCATACGGACAAAACCAGTGAAGGCTTTTGTTTAAATTTAACCTTAGACCCTTGCTCCATCATCCACTGTCTTTTCTTGGGAATCAAATATCAGGGTCTCAAGGATCAAATGAATGCAGATATGTGAATCAAGAACGAGCTCAAAAAGCGTCCTCTAACCCTAACTGACCGTGTTTTCACTGCAAAAAAACTTTATTCTCTAGGTTTCTGAGATTTCATGAGGGTTTTGAAATAGTATAGGACAGTCAGAAACAGTGCTTCTAAAATGTTTGTGTGTAAAAAAATGTTCCGGAGATGTTAAAGCACAATCAACTGGGTAACACTCCCAGATATTTGATTCAATAAGTTTATGGGATTCTGTTTCAAAGAGAAACTTGCGGGTGTTATTGATAAGAGTCTTAACCTGATCAACAAAACAAAGATGGAAAATAAGGATAAGGGCAGGTGTTAGAATATTTAGAGCCACCAGAAATATCATGTGGAAGCAGTTTGGTACCCAGTGGCAATTTCTCCAGTGTGTAGCAATCAGATACTCAGATGGGACTTTACCACTGAATTGGGAGGAAATGTGACTGAATATTCACTACCCAAATATTGAATTACTCCCTATATCGAAATCAACTAATGGTCCACAACGAGTCCAGAGATCTCATGAGTGATCCTTCTGCATCAGGTCTCTGGAGGAAGCAGCACCAGTTATAGTTGAGTTATCTAGGATAACATGGTTCTCCTGTGCTCTGGAAAACATAAATAGCTTATGATTATATGATTACAGGAAAGGAGCAAATAATGTTTAAGGGGATAAAGTGCATACTGATATTAATATCAATAGAAAAAATACTGTCCAAAGGGGTAGTAAACTGTAGCTTGTGAGCCAAACAGGTGCAAGCATCACCTGTTTGGGAAAATAAGGTTTTATTGGAGCACAACTACACTAATTTATCTGTATGGTGTGTAGAGCTTCAGAAATAGAGCCTAAATATTTATTATTAGACCCTCACAGGAAAATCTGCTGAGCCCTACTGCAAGAGCTCAAAGAAAGAAACAAAATGCAATGCATCTTCTATTGGCAAAAGGCTATGTTTGCAAGTCTACAGGAGACTTCTGACTGAGTTCATAAAGTGAAAGCAAAACTACAGATATATATTCTCTGTGTCTACACTTCTGTATCTTTCAAATCTCATACTGAGTGACATGAAATTATATACAGGAAAATCAGTGTTTAAGTAAAAATAGGAACATATTGAAATAACACAGCTGGATTTTTTGGGAGTTATTTGAAAATGGCCTCATTAATGATGTGTAAAGTTATTCTACTTGATCATTCTTACTCATTATCATTACATTATGAAAATTATTTAAAACTTCTTTTAATTTATTCATTTATTTATTTTCTTCTCTAGTATAATACAGCTTCTCAGCTCACTCCATCTCCTCTCTCCCCTAGATATATACTCCCATCCCCACCGACCCACCACCACCACTACCTCTCCCCAGAAAAGAGCAATCCTCCCAGGGTCACTTCTCAAACAGGGCACAACAAGACAGAGCAGGGCTTGCACTAATCTCTACATCAAGGGTGGACTAAGTAATGCAGCAGGGCAAGGAGGTCCCAAGGACAGGCAGAAGGGTCAGAGACCTCCATACACACTCCAGCCTGTAGAAGTTTTGCAGTAACACCAAACCAGATAATCACAAGACATGTTTGAGGAACCCTGCAGGTTCCATGCCTGCCATTTCTGGCCCTGTGAGCCCCTAAGAGTACAGGTCAGTTGACTCTGTGGGACTTGTTCTGGTGTCCTCCAACCATCTGGTCCCCACAATGCATCCTTTCTCTGTTCCACAAGGTTCTACATGATGTTTGGCCCTGGGCCTCTGAGTATGTGGTCTCCAGTTTCTGGCCTGCCATGAAGTATCAGGCATGGATTCCCTCCTTTGGCATGGGGTTCATAGCTTCAATTGACCTAGCAGATCATATAGGGAGGATAGGTTATAGGTTGGAGATTTTGTGGCTGGGATGGTGTTCCCTGATTACAGAAGATGGCCTGTACAGGCTCCCTATGCCCCACTACTAGAAGTAATCCATGACTTGACTCTGACTTGTGTATTGTATCAACAACAGGAATATGTCTATAGTAAACTGACTTAGAATCCTTCGGTTACAATTCAGGGGTTGTATAGTGCAATCACATGAGAGTCCAATTTTTGAATAAATTAAGGAAACTTCATATTGATTTTTTTGTAGTGACTGCACTAATCTGCATTCCTAGCAACAGTATATAAGTATTCCAGTTTCTTCCTGCACTAGGACCAGCTTTCAATAATTTATTTTCATAATGATAACCTTTGTTATTAGAGCAGATGGAATGTCAATGTAGTCTTGAATTTTACCTCCCTGAAAGTTTAAGATCTTGAACAAATTTTCAAGATATCTGCTGGCCATTTATAGTTCTTTTTTAAATGTTTGTTAAATTGATTTAGCCATTGTTCCAACTATTTGGTTTTTTTTTTTTTGTACTTAACCTTTTCAGTTCTTTATATAGTCTAACTATTAATCCCATATTGAATTAAGAGATGGCAAAAGTTTTTGTTTGTTTTTCTCATCCCCCACACTGACTGTCTCTTCTCTCTGCTAATTGTTTTCCTTTGCTGTGTAAAAGCATAGTTCCTTTTTATTATTTCTTTGGGGTTTTTTGCTTCCTTGCTTGCTTGTTTGTTTAATTTTATATAATCCCCTGTGTCAAATTATTGCTCTAATTTCCTGAGCTATTAAAAACCTACTCAGAAAGTCATTGCCTGAGCTCTGTCCCGTATTGTTTCAGCTATCATTTCCTTTAGCAGTGCTAAAGCCCAGGTCTTGTACTGAAGTCCTTTACTCATTTCGAGATGTAATTTTTACCTCTTTAAGAGACTGCCTGAAAAGCTGTCCCTGTTAGTTCTTCCCCAAAAGTGGACAAGGTGTTTAGCAAGAACATCTGACCAAGTGTGAACATTGGATCCTAACTTTAAACGTGTTTTTGTATGTGTGTGTTGAGGGGGGTTGTTGTTGGTGGCGATGTGTTTAACTTGGGATCCCATTGTGACTTCTCTTCAAAAAGAATGAGCAAATGAACATCAACAAATTTTATGTTGTCGTTCAGTTCTCAGAGAATATCCTAAGTCCTTTGCATCCATTACTTCACTTAATCCTCAAAATGACCTTCTGAGGTGAATATTTTATTTTAATTTCAATTTAACTGATGACTCTATTAGACACTCTTGTGTTTGATTATGAAATACTCTCCTTCGAGTTATATGTTTGAACGTTAGGTCTCCAGTGATAGAACACTTTTTAACTGATTCTTCTCTCATACAATACATCCCAACCACAGTTTTCTCTCCCTCCACTTCTTCCAGTTACCCACCACCATCTCACCTCTACCCCGGATCCACTTTCCCTACATTTCCTTTTAGAAAAAAGCAGGTCTCTGAGGCATATCATCCAAACACAACACCACAATATACAATAAACCTAGGCACAAACCCTCATAGTGAGGCTGGATGAGGAAATCCAGTATGAAGAAAAAGGTCCAAAGAGCAGGCAAAAGTCCCACAAAACCACCAAGCTAACTCTCTGAGAATGTTGTGGAACCTTCAGTAAATGGCATTTCATTGGAAGAACTGGGCTGCTGGGGGCAGACCCGGATAGCTCAGTTTCATTTCCATGTTTGCTCACTGCATCTTGAGTGCAGATACAATGTGACCAACCAGCTTCCTGCTCCTGCCATGTGTTTACCCTCTCGAGTTGTCCTGTCTGCCTTTGCAATTGTACACAAAAATAAACTCTTTCTACCTTTTTCTTGCCAGTGTATTCTATCACAGCAATTGGAGAAGAAACTAAGACATACACCAAGTGCAAATTTCTCCACACAGCACAGCTAGACTCTGGCAAAGTTATGCAGTCAACTAGAGGCCTATGATTTTCCAGAACTGTACTATTTCTCCTGTACTGAGAATCAGAAGTCAGACTGATTCTTCTAGACTTTATTAACGGGCATTAAGAGTGGTAAGACTCAACCAGGAGCTCCTTTTAACCAGGCATGAGACTATGCTTACTTGTCCATAGAGTTTGAATCGTAAACCTCTGTGCTCATCCTTTATTGACTTGCCTTACTTCTTTGATTTCTTGGATTTAGTTCTCTCTCACCCATTTGTATGATAGTGCTCCTGCAGTATACAATCACTACTAGCTGCTTTGCATCTCTTCTATAAGATATAAGTGTATATAAAATGCATATCAAATCAGTCTGTTCAGAAAGAGGGTGTGGGCCGTGATAAAAGTGATAAAACTGCAATTACCAAGTAATTACTTTATTACATTTCCATTGATCTTTAATTACGAATTGATTTTCTATATTTAAGAGATGTCTACAAAATTATCACCAATGTATCATAACTTAAAGGATTTTTTCATCCCTAAATTT
Organism: Cricetomys ansorgei; assembly: GCA_026225945.1. Classification (NCBI taxonomy): domain Eukaryota; kingdom Metazoa; phylum Chordata; class Mammalia; order Rodentia; family Nesomyidae; genus Cricetomys; species Cricetomys ansorgei. Next base: position 16,128,799 of record JAMJFZ010000182.1, on the reverse strand, counting down.
TGAAAACAGACTTTATGTCAATATAAATAAATGAATGCACCATTTAGTGGAGCCAATGAGGCAGCCTGAATCTGTGGGGATCGGGACCCTTGCCCCAGGCCTAAGATTCAGGTCCCTAGTATAGAAAAAGACCAAAACAGCCAAACTTTAGTCAGGCTTCTAAGAGCACCAAAATTGTATAGGCCCAAGCCAGGTGCACCGTGACCCTGGAGAGTTCCCAGAGTTAAAAAAACCTTTGAGAGCTCCCCCTTCCCCCGTAGACCGCCCATGGCCTTGGGCAAAAGAGTTTCCTCCACCCAGTTGCCCGGAACCTTGAGCATGTATTCTTTTTAGGAGCCCGTGACCTTGCTATATGCTAGCGCCAATCAGTTTAGAGGTTAACTGGCCCCTACCTATCAAAATGGGAAAGCAATTTGGGTACCAATCAACTTGTACCAACTTGGTCTGTGCCTAGCAACTGTACAGCCCCCTAGCAACCGTTTCAACGGTAAATAAAAAGGCTTGCTTTCTGCCCCTTGGGGTCACTTCTATCCTGCGTGTTAGAACGGCCCCAGTATACTGGAATAAATCCTCTTGCTATTTGCATCGATATCCCATCTGTGAGTCTCTGTGGGGGTGCGGCATTCCGGTTTGGGCCCTGGGGGTCCCAGTTTGGATCTCTGAGGTCCAACAAATCAACCCTGGAAAAGCAAACGTTCCAGAAAATTCTCAGATAATTAAAAGAAATGACCCACCAAGACCACGGTATTGCAGTGGACAGCTGAGGGGGTTTATCTGGTACATCAGTGGCATGCTCACGTGTCCTTCCCATCTCAATTCCTGTCTCACCATGGATCTTATCACGTGCCAGTAAGATTTCATTTTGCTTCCTTCTTTAATAAAATAAGCAAATGTGGGTCTGCAATTTAGGTTTCAAAATTGCCATCAAAATAATTATGTACAACCTCTGTATTAAGAAGTCACTCCCAGGAATATGATTGCTAAGATCATGCTGCTAACTATGCTTAGCACCGTGTCTAAGCTTCAGGAAACTTCAACTTTCGTTATTCAGTATTTCTTGTGTGAGCATTCTACATGTTTCATAGAAAAGAGATTTTGATTTTTCTGTTGTTTTTTTTTTAATCAAATATAAATCATTCAATGAACTATAGAATTTTTTATTAACTAATATATATGCATTTTTAATAATTACATCATCCTACAAGAGAAATTGAGCAAGAATTTTCTAGAAATTTCTTTCCACATGTTTGAAATTTCATCTTACATATAGGATAAAGGACCAAAGAGAATTGATGTATCAGGCATGTATGGCCATCCATTTCCTCTTTTCGGGTTCAGGGCTGAGAGATATTAGTTCATTAACATGAAAAACTTGGAGAGGTCTTCTCCATAGAGAATTTATATGATTGATTTAGCACAGAAAAAAGACATCAATTTCATTTGCATACTAAATTAATAACACTGTCATTGGAAATCTTCAGAATAAAGTTTTCCTGAAAGATTTGTTTCTTATGAATGGATACGGCTACCAAACCAAGATGAGTGGCTAGTAAACCAGGATGAGGGGCAAGGAAATAAGGTAAATATTTAAATTGATCAAAGTTTAGGGGTTTGTTTGTTATTAGATAGCATTCAATTTAGGGTATCAACAGAACGGATATTGATTTAAGTTTCACGAGAGCTTTTTTTTGTTTTTATTTATTTATTTATCTATTTGTTTGTTTGTTTGTTTGTTTGTTTGAGTCAGGATTTGTCTATTGCAATGCTGGCTGTCCTGGAACTCACTCTGTGGACCAGGCTGGCCATGAACTCAGAGGTCTGCCTCTGCCTCCTGAGTGCTGAAATTAAAGACTTTTTCTCCTTGTGTTTGTGTTTGTTTGTTTGTTTGTTTTGTTTTTGAGACATGGTTTCTCTGTGTATCCCTAGTTGTCCTAGAACTCACTAGACCAGGCTGGCCTTGAACTCACAGAGATTTGTGTGCCTCTGTCTCCTGAGTGCTGGGATTAAAAGCATGAGCAACTATTGTCTGGCACTCATAAGAACTTTTTACTTAAGAACAAATAACTTCTGAAATAATTATGTGGACAAAATTCCACACAAAATTAACTGAGTTTTCTGTGGAGTTTGGAAAAAATAGAACATAAACACCTAATACTACATAATACTTCTACCTTTATTTTCAGTGTGTTCCTCATGACAAAAATAAAAGAGAGAGAGAGAAAGAGAAAAAAGAAAAAAGAAACGCACAAAGAATCTATGATTGTGGATTTTCCAGGTCACAGAAACACAATGCTTCGCATTATTCACAACACAAATGTTGAGTCTCGACAGCAGTGAGCACACAACAGAGACTCATGAGGAGGTCAGCCTCTGTGCACTTAGGAGGGGACCGCAGCAAGGGACGTGCAGCTGCCACTGCTGTTTCAGTGAGACCTTCTTATTGACTTCCATCCAGAACTATTAGGTAGGTGTCCCTAGGGCACTGAGTAGGACTGAGTCCATGAAGTCCATGAAGAGAACACACAGGTCAAAGTCAGCTATAACTGGTGCCTCTCGCATCTAAGTGTAAGGCACTATCCAAGTCCTCTGTGTTAACTGTGACAACCGGAAACCTTTGGTTTGTCTTACCCTGGACTACCCACTCTCCTTACCAATGTTTAGTGTTTTATTCATGAGTAATCATATTTTATAAAGTATACTTCTGTAATCGTTTATCATTTGTTTATATTTGTCTCTTAAATCTCATGCTGCATTCCACTTAAATCTGTGAGTTGAGTAAGACACTACATTGTTTACTTCCACTTATGACTGCGTACATTAACAATGACTTTTTCATGTGAAAATGCTAAGTAAAGTAGGTGAGATTGTGAAACAATTGTTTAGTGATATTGTAGTCAAGCAACAGAGGATGGGACAGTGGCACCTAAGAAGAGAAAAACATTTAAACCCTATGACCACTTTAGTTTGTACACAGCAGAGTCATCAGGCCATGACGAAAGATGAACCCCAGAAGAGCCAAGTAGTTTCTACAAAAGAAACACATGGAGCTGGCACAGATTTGAACTATATCCTTATCAGCATGTATATATTAGGTAAGTATCTAAAGTCACAGGAAGACATGCTCCAAGACTAGAAGAAATTATGTCTGGAGATCACGTTGGCTTCTTTGTGGTCTGCTGCGTTGAGGATGTGTTCTGAATACATCCCCCAAAGTATGATACGTTGGAAGCATCATCCCCACTGTAGACATATGGAGGGGTGGTAGAATGTTTAAGCGATGTGGCCAAATGGGACATAATTAGCCCAACAAGGCATCATCCCTAGTAAGGTGATGTTGATGTCACTGAGTTAGTTTTCACAAGAGTAAGTGGCTATGTGTAAACCCACCTCACATTCTTAGTCTCTTCTTACAGTAATTTACATTCCTAATTAGCCGTGTTGTAACCCAGCTGGGTGGCTTGGGGATGGGTGAGGGCCTTCCCTCACCAGAAACTTAAGAGGACTACCTAGTCTTAGACTTTCAGCCCCTTAAAATTGTGAACTAATCAAATTCTTTCTTTACAAAACACCCAGCCTCAGACATGTTGCTGCCACGACAGAAAGTTGACTAATACATAGTCCTACCAGCCACAGAGGACAACAAATAGCTTAGCACTCGATTGTGTCAGTAAAAGTTAATTGACTCAATATTTTAAATAAAAGATGCTCTGAATCTGCTAAATGATGACTAAGAACACATCTCAAAACTATTCCAAAGTAAAGTGAATGTGTCATGTGTCAATGCTTGGGAATATCTATTGAGTATATAAATGAATATGTGTATATGTATGCGTGCACATAGACACATTGAACCAAAAGGCAACGTGTGAAATGTCTGTATTTCAGCAAATTAGTAGGTACTCAAACAGGAAAATTCTATCAAGAAAACACAGATAGTTTCATTAGTTCTTTTCATTATGACAGATTCCTAAGAAACAGTGTAGAGGAGGAAATATTTGTTTTGATTTATTTGTCTTTAGCTATTACTGTGGAAGTCTGAGCTGCTCACTGTTTATTTTCTGACCACCTGGAAACACCTCTCATTTCTATTATTTCAGTTTGTAACGGAAACACAGCTCTTCACTTCTTATTCTGTGGCATGTTTGGTGGATTAATGCCTTGTTCTTGGTGGATGTATTGAGTCTAATAATCACTTCTTGTCATTTTCAAGAACAGTCTTCACCAAAGCCTCAGAGCAAATCAGGAGCCACATGGAAAATGGAGAACCAGTTGCTGCAAAATAAGTCAGGTCCTTATAGAAAAAGTCTGCAAGGCTTAGGCCTGTCTTTCTTGCTCAACAGTTCTGTGAAGGACATTCATCTATGTCAGACACCCAGTAACCTTGGGTCTGCTGAGTCAAAAATCTGAGCTGCAGGGCTGCTTGCATCCAACTAGCTCTTCTGCAAAGCTCCTCTCCTGGTACTCCCTCCATCAAGCACTACACCTGATAAACTTACCCAAAGATTCTTCATATTACCTCAAAAATCCAAAGTTACCAAAGATTCTTTCTTTCTTTGTTTTACGTTTACTGGGTGGAAAATCTTATTCCCATTTTAATGCAGATAACCTAACAGAGCACTAAATCCTAGACAATTCAGTATCTCAAAGGGTCTAATCTTTAATGTATGTTTGTCTTCCATCCTCTGTCTTGGATGTTTGCTTCTCCAGATCCACTTAATAGACTGTCTCTAACATAATAGATGAGCTAGATGCCCCATGGGATAGCAAGTTGATTTAAAAAGCCCTTTAATGTGCTTCAGCTGAAAGCAGAAAAGGTGACCTATCCCCAAATTCAGATAGTAAAAATGTATCTTCATTTCTGGAGAATGTACTTGTATTATTAGGGTTGAATGACAAAAGCAAAAATGATCATAATTTAAAATACCAGAAGCTATTGCTTTTGGAATTATCAGATCACAGCTATCAAAATAGAATTATTCCCAATCCATCTGCCTTTTGTACTAGCCACAGAGCTATGGGAATGAGGTAGCAACTGTCACCCTAAACTGGCTTCTGTAATTTCTCCAGGGATGCATTATAGGCTTATGATCTTGATGAATGCTCCAGATGCAGGCACATTCAGGTTTTCTCTTGGCCCTTTCTAACCTCGCTGTCACCTTATTGATTAAGGATCAGTAAACAGAGAACTGCTTATTTCTGCCACTGTATATCATGAGACTGAAGTATCAACTTAGGGATATGTCTATAATCCATCCAATCATTCCTCTGTTGGCACACATAGTTATCCCACAAAGAGCAGAATGTGCACATTTATAAAGTTCAGGAACACTTCATTTTTTTTTCACTACACCAGTGTCTAAGAGCTCTTTAAAAGACCTTCATCTTGGATTCTAGCTCTATGATCCAACCTGAGTATATAACCTAGGCTATTTAGTTTGTGCTCTATTCCTCCTCTTATCTATAAAGCACAATACCGAAATCTGAACTTATTTGACTCAGGGAACTCATGATTGATTGCAGATGAGTATATCTTCTTATGAACCTAAACCCTCTGTTCTTACATGTGTTGAACACAGCTTGACACCGAGAGTTTGATGCTTTCACTGGCCTCTGTCACTCTGGCATTAATCCGTCATTCTTGCAAGATCAAACAACCCACTTTTTCTGTAGTCTCCAGAGCTGAGATCATCATATATGTTTTCAAGGAAACTGATGTCTGCTCAATCAGTGTTTATATTTCAGTGAAGTAAGTTACCTCTAGGTCTCTCCAGGTTAGTAAGTAAGCAGGATTCCCATCTGGCTGATTGTGTAGAGAATAGATACAGTATTCCAATGTCCTAGACTCTCAGATTTCTTTCTCTGTAGTCTAGTACGAAGTTTTCAGCCTTTCAGACACACTGACTACAGTACAGATGTAATCCCAGGTTTCATAAAGCTAGTAGATGTAACTACCATTGCTAAAGACTCTAGCCCCTGTCTACAAGTATAGGAGTAAAATGGCATGAAGGAACCTCAGGATCATATTCATTGCCTCCGAATTAGAGATCCCAAGGGTACAAGGTACCATTTTGAATATTTGTGAGTATTGCTTTATTCTTCCCTAAGAATGCACAGACTTCTTAGCACTATTTTATCTACATGGTATTTACTAATATTTACTAATTTTTCAAATATTTACTAATACATATTTATATATTCATGACTTCCCTTTCTAGAAGAAAAATTTGCTAATATTTACTAATTTAAATATTTACTAATATATACTTATATATTTATATCTTCCCTTTTTAGAAGAAAAATTCCAATTCTTTTGTAATAATCTGCTGTGTAGAGGTGTTAGTTATTCAATATTTTGCAGCTGTTTGCACTAATTCTCACTCCCTAGTGAATTCTATGCTTGTTTGCTTTACAGTAATTTTTATGAGATTATCACATGGCTGTACTATCTACACATGAAGGTCAAAGAACAATCCCCAGTGCTATTTCTCCCTTCTAATTTGCTGTTGCTTTGAGGAAAGGACTCTCCTTGGCCTGGAACCTTGACAAGTAGGTCGGGATAACTAGCCAACTAGCTAGTCCAGGGTCCACCTGTTCCTGCCTCCCATCTCAGTATCATGGGTAGGTTTTGCTGCACTTGGCATTTACATGGATTGGGGGGTGTAAACTTAGGTCCTCATGTTCCAGAGACAATTACTTTATCAACTAAAGCATTCACTCAGTCCTAAATGAAGATATTGTTGTCAAATATTTAAACTCAATAATTATTGCAATTGCAATGATTTAATTAATACAAAGACCTGGCTGTGAGTATCATCAGTGAAGGTGTTTATTTCAAGTTCTTAAAGCTAAATCAGTATCTTGTTGTGTGAGATCTCTGGCAGAGAGGACAGTGATGTAGTCTTTATCTATTGTATCCTAAAGTTCAGTGTTTATGTTCCTTTTGCTAGTTTCAACGTGTATCTCAGTCCTATTTTCAAACGCTTCTTCCTCAACGAAATGTAATTCACTAGTGTAATAATGATTAGCCATGCAAATTAATTTTCAAATGACTATTTCTTCTTTTGTCATTATTTTCACTCCATTCCATTCAGTAGACAATGACAAGGTGCTGTGGTTTTATTGTGCATTTCCATAATGATATTATTTTTAAATGATTATTTCTTTTTTAGTGATCCAAAACAAGTGCTACAAATAAAATCAAAAGCACCTACTTGTGCTTTGAACAAAGGTGACTTTTATTCATCCAGATTATTCCTAAAGTTTTCCTTACAAGCAGTTTTGCATGTAGAAGTACAGGTGTACATTGTATTTGTGCATATGCATGTTTCTACAAATTATTGCATTTTTAAAGTTACACAAAAGATTTACACTATATGCATTATCATTCTTTATTCTTGTCACTATGTCACTCCTTAAATTATGCCAATTTTTTTTTTTTTTTTAGGCAGATTTTCTCTGTTGTAACTCTGGCTGTCGTGGAACTCACTCTGTAGACCAGGCTGGCCTCAAAGAGATCTGCCTGCCTCTGCTTCCCGAGTGCTGGGATTAAAGGTGTGTGCCACCAACTTCTGGCTAAATCATGTCAATTTTTTTTTAACTTTTTTCTTAAAAAAAAAAACCTTGTAAATAAAAATCATCACACATTGAAATTAACCAGATGCAAAATCTACACACCCCAATGAAGTTCTACATCATTAGAATAGCCATTTTGAATAAAAGCTATGGGATTCATATTTTACACCTCCACTACTGAATATAATTTTATGCATTTTTTCACCACCAAAACTAAAAGTGTTCAATGCCCTAGCCATCAAGGGATACAAATTAGAACTACTTTAAAAGTAGTTCTGAATATAGTTAACATTAGCAAATCTGACAACAAATATTGGAAAGGGTGTACAAAGAAAGGAACCATTATTCGCTGTTGGTAGTGGTGCAATTTAATACAGTCATTATAGAAGCCAGTTTAGACATCTCTCCAAAATATGAAAATAGAACCACTATATGACCCAGCTAGTTCACTCCTGGGCATGCACCCAGAGAACTCCATACCCCACTTTAGAGATATATGCACCTCGTTTACCACTGCTTTATCACACGGCATTTCATAGAATGAGTTATCTTGCTTGATTATAACTTTATTGATGAATGCGTAAGTTTTCTGAGATTCTGCTTTATAAGCAGTCTCGTAATGAACATCCTGGTTTATGTGTCAAGTGTGTATATCAAGATTTTATGAAAGTGAATTGAGTATATATAGTTTAAATTTAACAGTGCTTGCTTGCGAAATGGTTACATCATATTACCATAAGGAAAGTTTATGAGAATATGTCCTGCTAAGTAATTTGAGATTATCATATCTTCATGTTTCTGATACTCTTATATATAAAAAGAAGCATTTCAGCATTGTTTTAATTCACCTTTCAGAATACAAGTGGGTTTCTTCCTGATAATTCAGAATGCTACCTGTCTATTTCTCTATTGAGCTTTTTTTTTTTTTTCTAATTATGTTGGAGTTTTCCATAAGCCCTTGATATTAATCATTAACCTTTAACAGATAATTATTTTATACAAAATGCTATATTAAAATTATTTTTTCTTTAAAACTATATTTACCGTTATTTTGTATGTATGCATGAGTGCCTACAAATTCCACGTGTATTTTTATTAATACATATAAAAAGGCATTTCAGGAAGCATTGCTACACAACTGGAGAATAAATGCAACCTGCCACCACATATGGAAAGCGTTTTAAGGATCATTCAAACTTGAAGGTAAAGCCCACAGTGCTAGAATGAGACCCCAGTTGTACAGGATGTCTTGATCACTAAAACAGTACAAAATCTCCTTGGCTAAGGTTTAGATTTGCATCTCACTTAGACTCTAACAGCTTCCATCTAACACAATGGCCTTCCTAACACAATTGCAGGAGAATCCACTTACTTGCAAATCTAATAAACATGTAGTTGTTTCTTGAAGCCTAATGCACTGCATCCTTCCTGAAGATCTACATGATAGCTAGCACAGTGTTTTGTGCTCCTATTTCCATAAACACAAGCTAGCTTTCACAGGGTTCACATGTCCCACCAAGGACATTGAATGCAGTGGTAAAACCATCTCAGTAGAAATATTCCAGAGTCCAAGAAATAGAATATTAACAGACCTTTTAAATCTAAGGAAAAAGTTGTCTCTGTTGTGTTAAATAACTAAGTTTCTAGCAATGTAACTTATTTAATTATTGTCAGCAGCTCCTCAGAATGTGGGCATCAGAGAAAGGCTCTGTTGATGGAGCATGAAACCAGAATAGGTTAAAAATGTTGCGAAAATTTCTTTTTTCTAATGGCTTCATATCCTATAAAAGGTGTTCATTTTCTGGAGAGTGGTTATGAGCTGCCTTTTATGTACCATTATGTCTAATTTATTTTATGTTCCAACAGTGAAAATTATTTTTCTCCTCCAATTTATATGACAAACATAAATGAATATTCAAATTTTAAAAGTCCCACTGGTTTAATTTGACCATCCTCTGTGTCACCATAAAAGGATATACTGCCTCCTGAACCAAGTGAGTAGAATCAATAACTCTTACAATTCATTCATCTCGAGAAATAAATGGAAGTACCTTCCACTGAAGGAACTATTCTCATTGAGGAAGGTAGGAAGGTGGAAGAGTGTCACTTGGAAAAAGCATAGTAATGCTTAAAAACAATAGCTCAAGGCAGTCTGGCTTAAGTTAGCAATTTATCATGAGAAAAGTATAGATGACAGAAATAGGTAGGGGAATTTAAGCAACTACATCTAATAAAATAAGATAAAATCTCTTACTTATGCTGGGTGGTAGGACACGCCTTGAAGCCTTGAATCCCAACACTCAGAAGGCAGATGCAAGTCGAACTCTTTTGGGTTTGAGGCCAGCCTGGTCTACAGAGTAAGTTCCAGGACAGCCAGAGTTACAACAGAGAAACCCTGTCTTGAAAAACAAAAACAAACAAACAAAAACAAAAACAACTTCTGGTGTTCATTCATTTTTCTAAATCAGAGTGAGGCTGATTTTGTGCAGGAGTTAAAGGTGGTGATCCAGAGATTATGCCACAGTTTCTTCTCACAGCTACAGTATTCCTTATTATTAATTATATACACTTATAATAAGTGTGTGACAAATTGGGTAAAACACAAATACCTCAATTAAATCAATTAGAAATTCTTAAAGACACATTTCATAAGTGAGTGAAACAGAAAACCAGATATTCCCCACCCTGAAAACCAAGAGCAGTGAGTGGAGGGGTCATGCTGGGAGGCTATGTATTCAAGACTGCTTAGAAATTCTAGCAAGGCACCAGAATCTGAGCCTGTACTCTGCTAGTGAGTACGGGAATCAGCCTGTGCCTGGATGACGAAAGAAAGCATCAGTTTTTCCTTCCCACACACACTGTGATGTTTCTCCCCCTCTTTCTCCCCTCTCCCTCTGCCCTTCCTTCCCTCACACTCTCTCTCTTTGTTCATGTGTGTAAGAGTGGGCACGCAGCATGGTTCATGCCAAGAGGTGAGGTGACCTCAAGTAGCATCACTAATTTTATCCAGATAGATCCAGAATCTCTTGTTTGCATTATGTTCAGCAGGACAGCTGCCCCTTGAACTTCCAAGAATCCCCTTTTCCCACTTCCCATCTCAACATATTAGAACTGGGAGGATGGGTGAACTACAGGTGAAACTGCGTTTGGCTTCTGTATAGTTCTGATCATCCAAACTCGAGTCTTCTTGACTGAGTAGCAAGTACTTCACCCACTGAGCTGTCTTCCCTGCCCTCTTCCTACTTCCTGAATATACACCACACAAGCTGTTTTTTTTCAAAAACAGATACTTCAAATAACAGAGTGAAATGGGAAATGATCTCTTGATCTTTAAAATTCAGAGAAGATGCTGCTAAAGCCAATATCTTTTTTTTATTTATTTATTTTTTACAGCTCTGTCTTTGTGGTGAGCTGGATAAAAAGTAAAATTCTCTAGTATGACTCAACAACAACAGGACCAACCTACCTCTACCATCCTACAACTGTTCACATTGGAGACTTTTCTGCTTACTAAAACATTTAAGCTCCAGATGTTTAAAACGGGAAATTATTATCAAATATAAAGTAATTGTATTTTTACTTGATTTCATAAAACTGTAAATCTCAGATTAAGTCTCTACAGGCTTGAAATAGAGAGGTAACTCTAGTATGTGACTCGCTACATTACATTAGTCACTTTAACAACACTGTGACCAGAATACTTGAAAGAAAGAACTCAAGGAGGAAATGTTTATCTTGACTCATATTTTCAGAGATCTGAGCCGTAATGATGGGAAGGCATGGCCAATAGGTATGTCTCCATAGTGGCTGTTGAGTGGGAAGTGGAGACTAATCCCTGATGGTATAGTATCAGGAGGCAGAGTGTGCTGGAACCAGCCAGGTTATAAACTTCAAGGTCCCACCCCTACGGATCTACTTCCAGCAGCCAGGGCACACCTCCTTAAGGCCTCATAACCTTCAAAATAACTCCCCAGCCTGGGAACCAATAGTTCAAAACATGAACACTTCCGGTTCAAACTGTGAAGTTGTCTTAAGGAAAACTAGGATAACACGTAATGAAACTTAAATTCATAGTAAGCACCTATGAAACCTTAGCTATTGTGAATAATGGAGTTGGCTTGTAGGCTTAAATTAATCAAATAATCAAAATGGTATGAGTTTTTAAAATCACTGAAGGGAATATAAACTTTGAATATGTCGAATTTTTACATGAACCGATACTTTAAAAATGAAGAGACACAAGTCCTTTGCCTTTGTTTTTCTACCTGAAGTGCTTTATGTGAGTAAATTGCTTATGCTGACCTACTATGTTTACAGCAAATTAACAAAAGTTGAGAATGAAGAATGTTAGAAAATAATACACAGGACCTTATGTATTCATAATTTATGAGTTCGCAACTGACGAATCCTTATCTATTTTCAACTTACAGAATAAAGAGAAACAAGACCCAAAAGAATGCCTAGGAGTTTTTGTCTGAAAAGTTGAGTACAACATGACAGACACCAAGACAAAACTGGAGTGAGTTGCCGAGGTTTTGTAGTTACTAACCTTGTCCTGATGGAATACCTGGCAGAAGTAAATTAAAGGTTTGTTTTTCACTTGCTTTTGAAAGTTGGTCTGTTTTGATGGAGAAGTTGCAATAACAAGAGCTTGGGGCAGCTAGCGACATTACACCCACACTGAAGAAGCAGAGAGGATGACGTTTTCTCTTCCCCCGGCCCTTTCTTTGTTAATTCGGTCTAGGATCTCAGCCTTCCCATGGAATAGCACCACCTATGTTTAGGGTGGACTTCCCTATCGCTGATAAACTAATCCAAATAATCTAGCACAAACACACCTAGAGACTTCTCTGTGATTCTAGATCCTGTAAAGTTGACCATCAATATTATCCATCATAGTAGGCAAGAGTAGAGTTTGAGTTACATTGAGCGTAGTGCCTTCAAGGTTGTGTGAAGGTCAACAGGAGGTTGAAAATATCAATTTGAAGCTCCAGAGAGTGGAAGTGGGAGGTATGAGTGTATATATGAGTATATATGAATATATATATACATATACATATATACACACATACACATATAGGATCATTGAAATTATGGGACTATTAAGAATTCAAGTAGGGGAAGCTCATTGTGCATCAATCAGTGTTCCTTTATTACCTGTAGTTATATATTTTTTAATTAAAATTGTTTTCACACAACATATTTTGGCCAGGCAGTGGTGGTGCATGCCTTTAATCCCAGTCCTAAAGTGACATTTCCATGAATAAACCTTTTACTACTTGTCAAAAAATTTAATTTGTAACTTTCCTTCCATGTACGTGACATTTTTATAAAATAATATTCCTAGCACTTGGGAGGCAGAGGGAGGCTGATCTCTGTGAGTTCGAGGTCAGCCTGGTCTACAGTGTGAATTCCAGGACAGCTAGAGTTACAACAGAGAAACCCTGTCTAGAAAGACAATATATTTTAATCACATTTTCCCCCTCCCTCAAATCCTTTCAGACCCTCTCTACATCCCTATACACAACTTTATGTTCTGTCTTTCTCTTTCTACCTCCTCACTCTCTGTGTCTCTCTAGCTTTCAAAAAGAAAGAAGAAACACAAAAACCCTAGGAAACACAAAAAAAAGTATCCAAAAACAAAAATCAAAACACCAAAAAAGACAAAAAATTCCTAAACAAAGCAAAATGAAACAAACTGTGAGAAGAATTTCCAATAGTGGCTAAGGTTTATGCATTTTTGAAAGTCCATCACACTGTTTTTAAAAACACAAGGAGTTAAATACCATTTCATTTACATTATTTTAACATAAGCCTCCAAACCCTGATGTTAGGAGTTAAAATACTGATCCAACATCTAACGTCTGTGTATATTAAAGAGGTAAAAGTTTGTTACTGCCAAATTCTTCACCATAAAAAGTACAAATGAAAACACATGTGCTGTTGTAAGCATCACTGAGATCAAGCATGGAAAAACTCACAGTGCCATAGTATGCTGGAGGGAGCTAGCTTATCCTTTTCGGTTTTTGTTAGACGTAGGAAGCCTAAGGAAGATATTATCAGAGTAATATTCACCATGGCCCAAGTTATTTGCCTTTCTGAGCTCTGTACTGTACTCATAAGATTTCATGTTTGCAAAATTTTAGGTCAAGAATAACCTAATTCTAGAGTTGGAAGGAACAACCTAATGTATCTTCTGTTTCTTGACAAGGGAAGAATCAGGTACTTCTCACATAATTGAACCAACCACCTGTGGGGATTGCCTGAGAAAGGACTTTGTAAAACATTTAGAATTCCTTTTCTATTTGTTCTTTAATAAAGACGAGGAAGTAACTGTCTTCACTTATATAGGTCTAGGGTTTCAAACAGATTTAACTAAGTTGGATATTGCTATAAAAAGTAATAGAATTTCTTTCCAAATTAACCTTAGCACCAAAGATGCTCTTTTACATTTAGGTTATGGATATTCCAGGGAAAATCGCACAACACATAGCACTTAACTGCCCAGACTAATAACCTCACAAGTAAGAAATATGGAACTCATTTTCTGTTGCTCATGTGTCATCAGAGTGTCCGGGCTGCAGTGTTCTTTGTCCATGGAGAGAATTTTTTTGTGGAAGTTAATATTGAACACTTGTTTCTTCAGCCACCTAGAATAGTCTCACAATTCAGAAAGGATGATTGTACTTCTGTATTTAGAGCACAGCATTTTAAACCAAGTGACAGAGACTTCATCTACCACTTTCATACCACAAGTCTCACAGCCACAATATGTATGACTATTCTGCTCTATCATCCCTGTGAGGGTCACAGAAAGTTCAGCCTCTACAGCACTAGACTCCTTTTGACTCAGCACCATATTCCCCAGAAGATTGCATTTGGCCCCATTTTTGTGTTCAAACTGACAATAAATTCAAATGCTTCATTTGTGTACCTTTAGTCTATCAAAAATGTGTTGATCAGCAATGTTAATGGGCCCTCTTTGAAGAGACATTGCACAGATAATGCAATTTTTACTTACCGTCCCGCTACAGTTTTGAAAGCTACCTTTGAATGAGTATTAAATTGCTTGTATATTTATCCACTACTTCATGAGAAAATGTTCCAGCTTGTTTTTGATTCATACCTTTCAAGGAATAGGTGAATCACTCCATTCTTACTCAAGAGAACAAAAAACTACCTTTTCAACCGACATAGTTCCCTAGAAAAATGCTGCTGTTCGTTAGTCATAATGATAAGTTTTGAGTTTTGAATATTTATCATGGTTTTCCTCATTGAGGAATCTTGATCTTTAACCCAAGCCTTCTTCCTTTTCTCATGTTTTTCTGTATTGTGTTCATAGTTCTAAATTAAGTAGTTTTCCTCTGTATCAGCTGTTTAGTGGAAGAAATGGGGGAATAAGGAAACTAAAAAGATGTCACTTAGTCTTTAGAAGTTGAAAGTATTTTTAGTTTTACATCCTTAAATTTGTGCCTGAAGTTCATTAATCTATAACCTCTCTCTGATGTTACTTCCTGCCCAGAAAGCAAAACAAGACAAGATGATTCTTTCTCTAAATATGGACATCCCAAATCTCTGAGCAAAATATTGATCGGTTTTCTGAACAGATATACTTTAACCACAACATCCTGAAACAACGGGAATATGATGCAAATATCTTTATACTGACAGAGTTCTACTAGGTAGCTGAAATATGTGGAATATTTTTGTGTTAAAGATATAAAACAAGTTCTGTCATTCGTACAATGAAGTTGTGATAAGTCACTAGAAGCCTCCTCAATTTATCCCAAGAGAGAAAATAAGTAGTGCTGTCACTTTTACCCCATGCAGCTTCTGTCACAGCCCATAAACTTCTGTCACTGCACTCACGGGAGAGCAGTGAACGTGAATATTGTATGTTATTCCTGGTAGAGAGATCAGATAAATGTTATCAAAAGTTGGAACAAACATCATGGCTTATGAGAAGTTGGAGGAACATCTTTCATTCAAAGTTACATTTAATCAGTAAGAAGAACCAGTCACACTACATGTTGTTAAATTGACCAGCTATGTAATAACAGCACAATGTAAGAAATTTAATAGTGGAAAATCACATAAAATTTGATTACACAAACTGAGTTACATAAAGAAGAACAAAGCAGTGTTCAGAAAACACACAGAGAGATAAATAATATCTACGGATATTTATTTTAAAAATGTTTTCCCTAAGTGAATTAAGATTTTCGTAAGAATACAAAAAATATATTTTAAACAATGTAAGTATAGTGCCATGTTCATCTTACAATTTTACACAGACAGCCTAATAGTCAGTAAATGTTTGCTCCTCAGTGATGATTGAAGTTGGCAGGCTAATGAGACTTACCTACTTGGATTTGAATTCTTAAAAAAAAAAATATAAGTAAATATCACCTGATTTTAAACAGCACAATCACATGGTATACATCTTTTACTATAAAAGCCTACACTCCAGAAAGTATAGAGGCAGGCTAAGTTCCACAGACCTCTCACTAAAACAGTTTTGTTAATCCTACCAAATGAGAGTTAAGACCACCAACCCAAAACATTCATTCAAATCGAGCAAGCTTTATTTTCTGGCAGATAGGGCTATCTTCTGTAAAATGGGGCTTTAGAAAATAGCCCTGAACATAGAAGTTGGGTCTTTTTATCCCCTAAACTGCAGGGCTAATGGGCTTCCAAGGGTTGAAGGATTTCCCAAAAAATTTTGGTTACATGGGAACTTAGCAGAACATCTCAAAATTGTTTGGCAAAACACCTTATCTTTTGAGGGTGGGTTTAGGTTAAGATTCAGTTAGATTCAAACTAAATCAATTCCAGGAAGATTCAAGGTACTGTCAGGTCAAATTCTAAGACACAGAAGCATAAGTTTTATAAAAAAACAGAAATGAACTTAATTTGCTTAATTTGACCTTGAACAAGGCTTCTGATCTTAAGACAGAATCAGGCTGGCCACAATTAAGATTTTCATAACATTGACAAAAGACCAAAGTAGAGCAATCTATGGGGAAATGATTTACTATGGCATGTGGTTTTTTTATGTTTCCTTCCATAGTTTTGAACCTAAGGTGATATACAACATTATGTCTACAGGAACCTGAGGTAGAGGGCTAGCAGCTAGAAAGCAGAGATTCATAAAAGAATCAGGAAAAGATAGATCCTTCAAATAGGTCCCCTAAGAACCTACTTCCTCCAAACAGTTCCTACCTTCTATTTCCCATCACCTTGAAATACTAGCATCAAATTATAAATCCCTTATGGGTTCTCCCATTGATCAAGTCAAAACCCTCATGATGGAATCGCCCCTTCCTAACTGCAACCACCTGCCAACTCACCCTTGGACACATGAGTCTTCAGACCACATTTCAGTTAAAAACTAATATTCCACCTCTACCTCCCTCGATGTCTGTATTACAGGGCAAAACTTATTTAGTGAATTTCCAAGAGTCTCCAAAATCACAAAAATTCCAGCACTGTTCAAAAGTCCAGGTGGAAAATCTCAAAGCGACTCTTGGCCAGCAGTAACAAAAAAGCAAAAGAAGGTTATTACCCAGAACAAACAATTCTAAGGCAGATTATTATTTTCTTGCTGCTGCAATCAAATGTCAGACAAGAAGGACTTAAGGCAGGAAGGCAGTTTTGTGTTCATTTGCTTTGTTTTGGCTCATAGTTAGAGGAAACTCCATCTATCAATGTAGAAATGGCATGGCACAGAAACATGGGGTAGTTGGGCACAATGGAGGCAGGAAAAGGGAGTGAACAGAAAGCTGGGGTTACATTGCCAGCTTGACATTATCTAGGCCCCTTAGACCACAGCTACAGCTGTCTCTCTCAGTACCTGGATGTCAGGGAATGGTGGAATGAATCCTGTGAAAATGATCTTCTAAGTATCCTCTGCAACAAGGTTCCTAAAGGAACATATTTTTCAGGGGAACTTCTTTCAAATGTGTTTCACCCTTTAACATTCTTGAGTTTGCAATAAGTGGGGTCTAGGTAAATCACAAGGTACCCTCAGGGCATGTTTTATTTTGTACCAGAGCAAAATACTTGATTTCCTTTTAAGAATCCCTTTGGCAATTATGCCTTTAATGGCCCTAAATTTTACATATATTTCTTTTGGGCCAAATTGTAAGTCCAAAATTTTATATTGTTTTTCAAATGCTGATTCACACTATAAATCTGGATAAAATTGAGAGCAATATCATTGACATACATAAACTGAATGCTGCGATGCCTTGAAATTTAAACTCAGAACCACACAAAATAACTGAACACTACCAAGATTGGATCCATTTCCAGAATGAATCATGGAAATCCTCTAGTCTCATTCCCAGTGAAACCTTCATTTCCTTCCTAACTCCCATGAGTACAGTTTTATTGTGCGCATTTCTATCTACATTTTTGATTGCTTAGATTACAGCAGAATCATCCATTAAGCTCTGATTATAACATTCTAACCTAGCCTTTCTCCCTAACCCTTCCAAACTCCTCCAGCAAATCAGTTGCAAAGGTTAATGAATCACATAGTAACTTAAATCACAACAGTAACTTAAATCACAACTGGTTAGGGTCCTCTAAAGGAACAGAATAAATAATAAATGTGTGTGTGTGTGTGTGTGTGTGTGTGTGTGTGTGTGTGTGTGTGTGGGATAACTTAATCTCTATTATTCTATTACTTTATTTAAACTTCTTTCCCATTTTCCATCAAAGAGTTAGTTCACTAAGTAGTGCTTTCTCACCTTTTTACCTTGGAGGTATGTTTGATATCACACCTTCTCTTTTGGAAGCTTTTTTCTTATAGGCAGCCCATTCTCTCATTGCTTTCTACTTCAATACTGTTCATCTTTCTCCCTTTTTTCTAAGTAGGGTAATAATAACAGTCTCTGAGCTTCTTATCAACATTCACCCCTTAGGGAATTTCATCTAATTCCCTTGCTTTAAATGACATCTAATATGTTCATCACTGAAATTCTAAATCTCCTCATTTGAATATTCCTTTGATCTCCAAACTTGTAAATCCAATTCTTTTTACATCATTTCCATCTCTCATTAGGGCACAAGATGTGTGCTGCCTACTTCAAAACTACTCACTGCTTCCTTGAAAATGTTTCTTTTTGCTGTCATTCAGGTAATGTCAGGAAAGCTAAGTCACATCTCATGTATTGATGTGTGTGAACTGGTTCTGCTGTTGAGAAATAAAAGAGACTATCACTGAAATCTCTTCAGGGAAAGGGTGTCCTCCTTCCTAAAGGAAGACTAAGGTAGAGAAAATGTCTAATCTTTAACAATTCTCCACCAATTTGCTTTCTGAGCATGACTGTCTGATACTGATACTCTTGCACCTTTTAAATTTTCCTATAAAAGAAGTACTTCCACACAGCTTATTCCCAAAAGAAAGGACATTTAGTAGTCTGAATTTACTGGTGGCCTAAGCAAAACAGTTTCAATAAAATAATGGAGAAAAGGTTCTACATAAAGGAGAATAAGAGTGTTTGGGACCACACACACTCACATGCACACACAGAGAGGCTCACAAACACCCACATGTACACACACACAGTCACATATACTAAAACACTACATACACACACACACACATACACACACACACACACACACACATACTATTTGTTCTGTTTCTCTAGAAGACCCTGGCTAGATTTTGCCACTAAGAGTAGGGAAACTCTTCTCCTTTAGCTCCCTTTTTGATTCTTAGTCATTGGAGCTTGTTTGTGAAAGGAAACTAAGGAAGTATTTGAAGAGTGGAAGAATACATAAGGCCTTACAGGAGGAAGAAAGTAAAGTGCACTCACTGTACAGTGTATGTACCTACAACCCTGATATTGCAGGGTAGATTGGCTACCTCAGCAGCATTTGAATATAGCCCTCCTTCTAAAGCTAATACTCAGAATGGTTTATTTAAAGAGGAGAGAAAAGAAAGAACACAATGCCTGGTTGTTTAAACCTTCTTCTGTGTTCCTTGAGTGTACTATGAAGGCATCAGTGTCCACACATGAGTGCAGACTTGGAAGATTGAGATTATGTTAAGCATTTTGCTGATCATCAAATACTTGTGCTGCTTTAGGGTCTACAATTATTTTGTTCTACTCCAGAGTTTCTATTATAATTATTAGTTCTCATTTTACTATTAAAAAAAAGACTTTTCATTTTCTCCAAAAAAGAAAGAAAGAAAAATAAACTGATATTTACATACCAGCTTCTGTAGGCCAGTGCTAGAACTTTATGGCCTACAATAAGAATTCTCTGGCACATCTAGCCCACTCTACATGCAGGTTAAATAATATTTCTTTGTTTTAAAAAGTAAAAGACTCCATCAAAATACAATGTAAGTCCTTAGAGTTTACATTTGGCATTTAAAGTACAAAAAATATAGGCAAAGAAACAAGAGCATTTGCACTGTCATCTCCCTCCTGGCTCATTTCTGCACTCTGCATTAGTTACACCCTGTGCTAAGCTTCTTCAAAGAACTAGCCAGTCAAGTTTTCTTTGAAAATCAGAATACAGAAAGTTAGTAGGACAAGCTTCAGTCCTTGCTGTGGTAGTTAATCCCAAAGCTCCTCACCTTCTGAATGCTGGATTTCATGCGTCTGTCAGGCTTTCCACAATGCCTTTTCCCATTTATAGCTGCCACTGATCTTAGAAGGGATGCTGAATGAACTGTCTAAGAACAATATGTTATTCTCTTTGACTTCTTTTGGAAAAGTAGCCTCATATTTTTCTGAAAATGTCATTATCCCTAGCTATAGTGGCTCACTTTTTTGACTACTTGCCCCCAGGAAATGAATAGCACAAATTAAATAGGTAGTAGGGTGAGATGAGAGAAATCAAGGCTGAAGTCACTCAAACTATATCAAAGGTGGACTGTCAAGGGCTCTGCTTCCCCTCCCCTCTGCTGTTAAAGAGGAGCAAGGCTTCCACATGACAACCAATGGCGTATGCAAATTTGATAGGGATTTGTCAGAAAATGACAATCAAGGGACCGAGGTGATGACTCAGTGCATAAGAAGTAGAAGTAATGGTGAGAGGAGCTATCCCTGTGTGATTCCCGGACCTGAAATTTTTTTTTTGTGGGAAACAAACCATTCTAATGGCTGTCACAATTAATTTTACCTAATACTTGTAAAAGGAGGAACCCAAATTCTCAGAGTATAATCCTCAAATTATTATATTGTCTGTGTCTTTAATGTCCTTTGATATTCCATTAGATTGGACAATTCTGGCTGTCACAATATATGATAACATTTCTCTATGCAGTGACTCCATATTAATATCTTAATCATAATACATCTTTCAATGTAAAGTGAATCCCTTGGTTCAATACATCTACAAAATCCCTTGATGATAATTCAGCTATTGGTTGACTTCTGCATGATGCTGTTTGCCACAATGCTGTCAGCTTGGAAAAAAAAAGTAAATTCATAATAGCATGTTTCAACTCCAATGAGGATGAATAACTCTTTCATCCTCCTCTAATTAGACATGTCTGATTTAATCAACTTGGTAGCAACTGACTGCCTGGTCTCTTCAGGCAGTGGTGCCATAAATAGAGATTCAGCAACTGTCCTTGCTATTGATAGTCCATGCAATGAGACTAATTCATGGCATAGTCTTTACTGAAGCATAACCTCCACTCCAAACTCTGTGGTTGTTGCATTTGCAGTGCAAGCACTGAGGTTGAGAAGCACAAAGCTGGTTTATGATATATTTCCTATTGTTCTTTCAAGCATTAGAGTTGAGTTTTATTTAGCATACTACTTGATCAACTGCAATGTCTGTATTAGACTTTGTCCTTAAATGTTTGATATAATTATAAATGAATTCGTGATTCTATAATAAAATGATAAGCCTCAGAAATTTTGTCATCTATACTAGTGTGTGCTCCAGTCTTCTCTATATACATAACTAGAGAATGTTTGTAGTAGAAACCTTAGGTTGAGTACATATCTACATGTCTAAATAACTGTTCATCCTGCCTTCTTTGGTCTTGGTGAAAATCGTGGATGACATGATGCTTGGAATTGGATGCTTAGACAAATTAATTTACTTCGATCTCATCTAATTCTGACTTAAGTTCTATGACACACTTCATTGTTGAGGAAACCAAGTTTTATAACTGTTAAAACAACATTATCTACAATGTGTCAAAGCTACTATTTAGACACAGGGTTTATGATTAATCTAATAAATATTTGTCATAGAAGAGAAACACTCAGTTCTTTGGAGAATATTCAATCATTTTCTTTCTTCCATTTCTGCTCCTCTACAAAGACACTCTAATGTAAAGGAGTATGTTTAAATCACATATATAAATGTGTCATTTTTTGAAATGTTCAGTTAAATAAGAGATGACTTATACAAATGTGGTATTAATTGAGCAAATAAAAATAAAAACAAAAAAAAAAAAAAAGCGCCAATATATGATATGAAGGGGGAAAAGGAGAACAATGGGCAATGAGATTTGAGGGGAGCAAGAGGGTTGAGAGTACAGTGTTGCAGGAGCTCACCAGAAATGTCCACTCAAACACAGTTTATCACCAACTGAAAGTCTTTATTCCATTCAGCAAGGACTACACCAAGGTATTTGGAGACCTAGATGTAGCCAAGCATCCAAATCATGAGTTTTTGAAGGCCTAAACCATGTTCTAGCATCTCACTCTGCAGCTTCAGGAGAGGTGGGGGGTGCTTCACATAAACAAGCAAGTTGACAGAAGCTAAGACAAATGGTTAGCTGGAGGGGAACATTTGCACAAGCAGACAATTTAACAGATAAATTAGCTTGGACATCCTGACATTGTGTTCCTAGAATAGACTTAGGCAATTTTCAATGGCACTCTCCATCAAGAAGACCAAATTCTAGTTAAACTGATAATCTCAGGAAGAATACAAGATGGAAGAACCTCTGCTCTGTCGTGCCTTGTCACAATAGATGAGGAGGGTACTGAAATGCATACCAAATTCTAAGGATATTTGAAAAAGTCATATATAAATCTATTATTTTATAAACTTAATATTTGTGTGTGCATGTGTGTGCGTGCATGCATGCGTGCACACACGCATATTAAAGGACTTAGTTGGAGTTCCCTACACAAGGAATTGTACTAATTTTAAGAAGCCATAAATCGCAAAATGAAAAGCACAGTGCCAGGTGTGAGACACCTCTCTTGAAGTTGTTAGTCTGAGGTGTCCCACAAATGCCCTAAATAATATGAACTAGTACCACTGTTCTTGGTTCCCACTAGAGCATGGTGATAAGTTTTCTCTCTGATGCCTAGCTTTTTTCATAATGGAAATTTTTGTGAAGGTTGCTGAGTATGTGTGTGTGTGGGGAGGGTGTCATCAACTGTCTTACTCAGCTGTGAGCCCTGTGAACTACAATAATGACCCAGCCTTACACAATGTGTCCATGAATGCAATGCTGACATAGATATTGTGGGAGTGACCAACTACTTTCTGCTTGAATTTAAATTCCACTCCACAAGAGAGAACCCCTGAGATGAACCTGCTATTTTGTTAAATAGCTATAGTATCAAGTTCCCATCTACGTCCATATATATCTACCCGTAGACTAGTGCAAGGACACATCGCCTTCTCTCTGCAACTCCCAGGGGCCCTAGTACAATCCCTGCCTCCCTCTCTGCTTCCTTTCCTCTTGTGCTTAGTCAGACTATTGCTCAAAGTGACCCAATATGTCTTCCACAATAATCCTTTCTTCTCAGAGAGCATAGCCTATTTTATTCTCTCTAATCAGAGTGATCTGTGTTTGTCTCTTTCATGATGCCTACGAAATCACCTACTTTTCATTTCCATTAAAATTTTCAAATAAGGCGGACCTCTCTGCATTTTAATCATGACTATTTCTCAAACTGAGTCTGGGTTTCTTCCTCAGTAACAAAATGGACACTTACCATTGTCATACAATGCCTTCATTCTGCATTTTCTACTGATGGGTTAACTGCTGTTATGAACTATTTTTTAGAGACATTAAGAAAAGTTCATTAAATGTGATAAAAAATCACTTCATCTTTTTAAGTTCATTCTGGTTGAAGCAATAAGCAATCACGCTTTTTTATGAACACCTTTACCTATTTTGAATATGATAGAGTTTCTGTGAGATTTGTCAAGAAAATTAGCATATATGAATGTTTCATATGTTTGAAAACATGAAAATGCCTAACAGCCCCATGTTACATTGGGATGAAGGCACTGAAGCAAAAGGAAATCTGTCTTTAGATGCTAACAGAATGTTGTTCAAATGTCGATTAGGAGAAAACAAAAGGGGAAACTTTTATGATGCCTTTAGGAGTCCTTGACAGAAGACATAGTGCACAGATGCCAAGCTATATTGTATAGCTTTAAATTTTATGTGGTGCCTTGACACCTTTGAGTATCTCTGGTCCCCAGAGGTCTATGTAACCCTTCATACTTTGGCTGGATACACTTTGTCCAACCCAATGGGAAAAACGTCTCCACTTGGCAATTGCTCTCTGAACAGCTCCATATCCTCTCAAAGGTCCTGAATCTAAGGGGTTTCACTATCCTGGATGCTCACTGCATGATTAACATTGGGAGAATATTTATCAACCTGCAGGAGGATGTGAATGCTTTTGGGAAAATCACAAAGTCCATTGCTACAAATTCTTCCTTCCTTTCAACCTGCTGTTCATCTACTCTTTTGTAGATCACCCGGCCCTGTGAGGCTCCCTACAGCCTGTATAGCCTGTGGTACACTTCTCCTGAGCCATGCAAATCTACATGACTAATACATTGTTATAGCTTTTCAACCCAGGGTTGAATGTCCAGTACCTGGCCACCTTGACATATTTAACAAGGCATTCCCTTCCTTATCAGCACAGAAAGAGCAAGCAATGGCAGTATGAGTCTATTTCAGCAATAGTGAAGATACACTTCCTTTATCAAAAGAAAAAAATAAATTTTACTTAAAAACAATTATTGCTATCACTGAGATGTAGCTAGTTCAGGTGTGTGTGTGTGTGTGTGTGTGTGTGTGTGTGTGTGTGTGTGAAAACATACACAAATTAATATAACTACAGCATGTGTCAGGAAAACACTAAAAAATTAGAATAGTTGCCATGTTACTCAAGTTTCCATCACTATAAAAAAAAGTGCAAGAAAGCCAACATGAAAGAAGATCTTATTTTAGTTCACAGTTTCAGAAGTTTAAATCCCTGGTCCTATCCTTGTTTGGCTCCATTATTTCTGGGCTGTGATGAGACAGAAAACCTGGTGGGAAGATGGGATGGTGCTCATCTCATGGTGACTAGGGAGCATGGGGAGTGGGGAGAGAAAGAGCCAGAAACAGGTTATACCCTTCAAAGGAAGCCCAAGTGACCCACTTCCTCCCAAACTGCTTCACTTTCTAATTCAGCCATCAGTCGGTTTATCCGCTGAATAAATAAAGTTTTCATGACCCTCTGTACCCTGATAGAGGACCAAGCCTTCAGCATGTGAGCCTTTGGGTCATTCCATATCTAAAGTATAACACTTAGAAACTGTCATGTTGGGAATACAGAAGAGTATAGAAATAATCAGGACATCCAAAGACAGAAGCTGGGGCATCCAGATTCACTTGTGAGTAAATAATTGAAGTAGAGACTAATAAACCTTGAGTACCTGAGAACTCTCTGACTCCATCTGCCAAACCTGTGTGTACACATTTTAAATTATTACTTGCTTTCTATCCTGTAACCGCATTTATTTTTACATTTTTATATTGTGACCAATAACCCTACTGACCTATTGTCTGTATCCTAAGACTACAAGGTCATTTACTAGGCTAAGGATCTCAAAGATGAATCCTGATTGTCTGTAAATAACATTATTAATATTTTGCTGTTTTTCCTTTGTATTCCTCAGGTTTCCTTTTTTGTCTAGTAGAAATGATGCTACACTCGAAAGTGTTAATCACTGACATGAGCTCCCTTTTTACCTTTCATCAAAATGCTTCTAGTGTTTAATGACTAAAAGGATCCTGAATATTATTTCATAAATATTGAGCATATAGTTAATAATGAAACAACAGAAATACTCACATAGTCATATTAAGAAAATATTTTACAAGATACATTTTCTCTTTGGTAAACTGATGGGAGTTGGCTTTTACTGTATATAATTTTCATATCTCTGGAATTCACTGTGACTTTCAACTGCAGCTTATTTTCAGAGTAACATCATAGATGTTCTTTTACTTCAGTATTTCTCAGAATAATTGCAATAAACTTTGTTGTTGGTTTTTTTTTTTTTTTTGGTTGGTTTTTTTGATTTTGCAGGACAGGGTTTCTCTGTATAGCCCTTTTTCTCCTGGAACTCACTTTGTAGACCAAACTGCCCTTAAACTCAGAGATCCATCTTCCTCTGCCTCCCCGGTGCTGTAAAGACATGCACCACTACGCCCATTTATAATATAAAATATCACCAGTCTGATTCTGTCTCTTCTCAGATTAATATGTGTTGTAATACATATTAATGTATTATACATGTAATGAATATCTAAATCTAATTAGAATCCTAAGACAAACTTCAGACATTCTTTGATGAGTGGTGCTCAAAAGTGTTTCATTTTGTCTCCCAAAGAGAGGTCCCTGAGGGAAACTATGATCAGATTTCAATCACGTCGGCTCCCAAGGACTTATGACTAATATGACATGCTCACTTGTAATAATCAAACACTCAACATTATGAGTTTTTTTTCTCCAAGAGGAACTATTCTGATGTCATATTTTCTCCTGATTATAAACTACACAAAGAAGTCAGATGTGTTTACATTGTAAATTTTCCATGGTGTGTCATGATTTATTCAGATGTGGATGCTTGGAGGCCATTACTTTGATATAAACCCATGAGTTCTGAGAAGGTACAGACAGCATCTGTGGTATCTCTGGGGAATTGGTTCATAGAATGTGCTCAATAAATATTTTATTGGTTTTGCTTGAATTTGTTTGGAAACAAGGATTTCATTCCAGAGTTTGCATGTTTATATCATTAAAAAACTTAACTGTGTACAGAATTCTGCTTCTAAAGTACTGTAAGGAATGCTTGTAAGAATTTTCTATCTTCTGTATATGTTGTATTATGTATCTATGTGAGTATGTATGTATGTATTATACAAAGGCTTTAAAAATGCTTCCACAGCTTAAGATATTTATTGCTTCTTAAAAGAAACCAGGCATTTCAGACATTATTTTAATTCATTGCCTACCTAAATATTTCAATGAATTATTAGTATCTTATTTTAAATAAGAAACAAATGAGAATTGCAGATACAAAATAACACTTGATAATAATACCTGGTAATACTTGAAAGTCAAGTCTTATCATTTTAAGTGGCAAATCTCTGAATCTTCTGCTAAATTTATATTTTTATAAATATCCATGTTTTCAACTATATTTAAAGACAATGTTAAATATTTAAACAGCCTATTTGTAAAGTAATATTTAAATTAATAGTAATATCAATCCAATAGGACAGTCAAGACCACAAAACAAGTGTTGAGTTTGAGGACTTATGTTATCATAGATACTTAGTACACATGTAATATAATACATTCATAAAAATCCTTAAGCTAAATAAATTATTTTCAAGATCTATAAAGCAAATGAACAGAAGGAATAGAGAAGAAGAGAAGAGAATAAACTCAACAGTGGAGCCCTGGCCTGTCATGTGTGTGGCCCTAGATCTGATCCCTAATGGTAGGGGAGGAGTACCACCATGCCTAGCTTGGGGAAAATACATTTCCCAAAAAAGAAAAAGAGAGAGGAAAAAAGAAATTTTCATCTCATTCTTCCTTGCACTTAAATAACTGATATTTGATGTTTAGAACATACCTAAAATGGCCTATTAATAAGACAACAAATCTTGATAACTGACTATACTTTCGGTTTTACATAAAAAGTTGTAGTAAAATTTTAAAATAGATCTTAATTCTTATGCATTTTTAATCTAAAAAGTCAATAATCACTTCATTGTAGTTGAATTAAGTGATATTCCAAAATATTCATCACTATGTCACCTGTTTCATTTTTATAACCTTAAAAATAAATGCACAGCTGATACCATGTAATGTAGTCCATTTCAGGTTTTACTCTGAGTGAGTTCCCTCTGAGTAATGTTAGACTGTAGCTAAGCATTTCTTGGCCTTTTGGCTATAAGTGTTGACCGTAGCTAATGATGTGAAGTGTGGTAGACTGCATTGCTGACACCAGTTCTCCACTTCTGTCTGCTTTTGTGTGTGTGTGTGTGTGTGTGTGTGTGTGTGTGTGTATATACATGATATATACATATATATATATCATCATCATTTGTGTTACAACATTGCAGTTTTTTCAGCCTTGTGACTTACTTTTAGCCAACTAAATGAAACATACATAAGTATTCAAATTCAGAGCTCAAGGCATAGAGTTTTTAGCTATTTCAACATTCATTCTCCTGCTATTTATTCTCCACGGCTATTAGAAAACCATTGTTAGAGTCAGATGTGGACCTCTCTGTGAGATCAAAGACAGTTAGGACCACATAGAGAGATCCTGCCTAAAAAAAAGAGAAGAGAGAGAGAAGAGAAAGAAGAGAAGAGAGGAGAAGAAAGGAAAGAAGGGAAAGTGAATGAAAGAGAGACAGAGAGAGACAGAGAGAAAGAAGAGAAGAGAAAGAAGAGAAGAGAGGAGAAGAGAAGAGAAGAGAAGAGAAGAGAAGAGAAGAGAAGAGAAGAGAAGAGAAGAGAAGAGAAGAGAAGAGAAGGGAAAGGAAGGGAAGAGAAGTTTTCCTGGTTAGCTCATACGTGTCTAAACATTATTGACATTTGTGCAGTAGTCCCAAAGAAAGGGAGCATGAAGCAAAATGCCTGCAGTTTTTTCAGCAAGTAGCTAACTGGTGCAAATCTCACTGTGTGTTTCTGCTTTGCTCAATATACAGCTATCAAAAGATCTCATGATTCATAAAAGTACTCTAAGGTTTTAATATCTCCAACAAGTTTACAATTAAAAGGAAAAATGAGGGGGGTTCTAAAATGTATAATAAGAAAAACAAGCAACTTCATGTAAAAACAGTAAATTACAAATGGTGAAAGGGAAATGCTTCCCACACTCTCAGTGAGAAGAATTGGTCAGTTTGTAATTCTCAGCAAAATCCATATTGCCTCAATGCACAGAGAGGCTGCCATCACCACCCTACTGTGTCACTCACACAGTATGGGCCTTTTTCCTATTCACTGTCATTATACTCTCTTATCATACTTAGCATAAATCATAATTATTTCCTACTTCTTAAGGTTTTCCCCCAGCCATCTTTGCCCTATTTCTTCACTTAGCTAAGTAATGATTTAGAATCTAATAATAAAACAGTAAAAAGGAAACTCCTACCCTCATGGAGTAAACACTAGTGAGTGCAGACAGACAAACAAAATTGAGGAAATACTCTAGCTATTGTGCCGCAGAATAGGAGAGTGTGAAAACTGCTCATGTTGCCTTGCAATGCAAAGGTTTCTGCACTGTCTTCAAGCTCCTCTAGGCCCAAAGAGATAAAACAGTGAATGATCTAGAGTTCTTCAAGACACCATATGCCTTACCATGCCCTGTATCCGTACCCGTTCTTCCTGCTGCCCAGACATGTAAATGGCAGAGAAGCTCTGTAGGAGCTAAAATTCACCTTCTTACAGTCTCACCTCATAGCTCAGACTGACCTTGAACTCAGTACTGTCTTGCTCAGCCTCCTGAATTCACTGTCACATCCAACTATGAAATTCAACTTTCATATAATTCTGTCACATGAACAGTTTGGTCCTGGGCTGTGCTTCATCTTTTATTCTCCCTGCAATTGCAGAGGATGACAGTCCCACTATATGCAATGAATGTAGTCTTGTTCCACATTTGCTTTAAGTCAATGAAATTATCATCCAGGACTTTATTAAGTTGTTTAATTCATCAGTGTGTCTCAGAAGCAGCCATTTAATTTAATACGATAACTACTTGAAAGCAGCATCCCAAATACCAGAGACTTACCAGTGTATTTTCCCCACTGGTATAGGAGCTCAGCACCAATAAATGCCAGTGCATCATTCACCCTTTGACTCTGTTTTACAGTAAATATCTCAAACCCCTTAGAAAACTCCACAGACAAAAGAGTTTATGATGCTGAAATTGTATAGGAAGCTTACTTTGGGTATTTCTGACTTTATACCTGAGTGAGTAGGTACAGCAGACTTAGACAGGAAGAAGGTGAACTTCAGTGTACTGTAGCTGACATTTTAGCCCAGACAAGTGGCATCAACAGAGATGCATTACAACTGACACATTTTTCTACTTACAGCCACGGGGCCAGACCTCAGTAAGCCTGAACTGATTGCTAACTGGATACGACCTCCCTCTATTAGTTTGAGGACCCACCCAAAGAAATTGGTCCTTTAGACAAGGATTCAATATTCGAAAAAAGAGGATCAATACTTCAGCTGTTGGGAAATGAATACCTCCACCCTGGAGGAGTGACTCTAGAAGGTATTCCCCAGCACCCACTACCGATGCCTGAAAGCTATTCCCCTTATCTCCCACACTGCTTTTTCCTTGTAGCATATACTGAATTTCCACCATATTTCGTTTCCTCACTAAATTCCAAATTCCATTATTCTCAAAGCAATTCTAATTCTCTTCATCACAATATTCACAGTAGTTGATATGGACTTGAACAATGAATATGTGCATATATTCATTTTTAAAATGTAGACTATGAGGAATCGCTCCTATTTTATCTGTGTAAGACAGGGAGAAAATGTGTCTGCATGCCTATGTGCAGAATATGAGGGGGAGAGAGTGTGTGTCTGTGTGTCTGTTTACTTTCTTCTAAATATTTGCCTTTACAAACTTCACTGCCCTCCCAAAAGAAATACTACCTGGTTTGTGTTACCTAGTACCAGTTAAGACAGCACTGATGTATTAACAAATTTTAATCTATTTATACAAAAAAATTACCTGTTAAAGATTAAAAACCTCAATAATGTTCCAGCCCTAACTCAGATATTATCATCAACATGTTACTATGACCTTAGATTATCTTTTATTACTCTGAAATTCATTTTTTTGTACCAGTAACCACTGGGCACTTGAAATTTTTGGCTCAAAGACAAGCCTCAGAATCCTCTTCAGAATCACATGGTCTGATCAGTTAATGATACATGTCCTCGCCACAAGGTTGAGGAAGTGTGTGTACAAGTGTCTGTCTTCTCTAAAACTAAATTGAACCACCACCTACTTATTCATTTATTCTTATAATAGGTAACTTTTATGTCATTTTCCTTACATGAGGATTTTGGTGGAAAAGTGATGATTTAGACTTGATTTAGAATCCTAGCCTCATACTGGTACCCATGAAGATCTCTTCACACATCTTTTACTTCACATGGGAGACCGCAGTGAATCCAAAAGATTTCATTTGGTGATGCACTTGTTTAATTATAAACCCTAACTAGACAGCTTCTTATCACTAGCCCAGTACTCTAACTGAAGAGCTTTCAAAATCTCTGTGCTCATTAAGCTGCTTCCATAATTTCACTAATTAGGGCTCTGCGGAGCCTCTGCCTTAACCTATATCCTTGTTCAATAAAATAATGACAAAGAAAGAGATGTATCATATATTTTTTTCCAGGGGAATCTCATAATTAACTAATGAGCCCAGATTTTTCTGTGTTGTTTGAAAAAGACAAAGGCCATACAAAGTAAAAGTTACTCCCAATGCTTGCATTAAAAGTCCTTGTATTAAAAGACAGACTTACTTCTTTTAGGCTTTAAGCAATCCTCTTAATTAGTATGTAAGTTTTATTTCAAAAGCACCTCTTGATTCAATTTTCTAGAGATAGAGGCTGTGAAAGAATACCATATGAGCTTAAATTTATGATTCTGTCATGAAGGAAACAATTTACAATTAGTTAGTTGTTAGTGAATATGTGTATGTGTGCATGCACATACATACAAATGTGCATGAGGAGGTCAGAGAACAACTCTAGGAAATGGTTTCCTCCTTTCACCATGTAGGTTCCATGGATGGAACTCAGGGTATCAGGCTTGGTAGAAGACAACTTTACCCACAGAGCAATCCTGCTGCCCCAGAAAGAAGGAAAAATTCTTTAAAATTTTTATTTATTTATTATTTGTTCTGTGTGTGTGTGTGTGTGTGTGTGTGTGTGTGTGTGTGTGTGTAGTTGCAGGTAGCTGTGAACCTCCAGGTGGGTGCTGTGAATTAAACTTGGGTTCTATGTAAAAGCAACAAGTTCGCTTAACTGCTGAGCCATCTCTCTAGTCCAGGGTGGGAATGTTTAGAAATATGGAATAATATAGAACATCTTGGAATTGTGTGATTCTAAAGTAATTAAAAGGAAAATCAAGAGTTACTCACTTTAAAGTAAAGAAGAACAGAAAAGGACCAATTAACAGGATCATTGCATGCCCCATTTGGCATGAAGCTCCTGAGTTTGGTTAATTGAAGAAATAGGTTCATGTCCCCACTTGATCTAATGTTGATTTAGTATGAGAAGCAAATTTATTGCTAATGAAGTGTGGAGATAATTCCCAGGGGAGTTTACAGGGAGTAACACTCAACCTGTCAGGTAGTTTCATTGACATCAAGAGACAGAAAGACAATTTCAGTAGAAAGCACATGTAATCAGCTGTGTCCAGTTCAAGGAGGTAATATATCAAAGAACATGTCAAAACCAAATGACAGGCCACTTTGTGTATATATTAACTCATGTTTTTAGGTAGGAGACTCCCAAAAGTATTTTAGATTGCCAGCTAACATTTTACATTTGTAAAGGACTGTTATTTTCTGATTAATTCTAATAAAGTTTTTACCTGTCACTGTAAAAGATATGACTGGGGGAAAGTGGATTGTGTGAATACACAGCATCTATAGGAAAGGAGACACCAGTGTCACATATTTCTGTGTTTCTGTGATCACCCCTTCTCTTGCTATGACAGTATTTGCATAGACCAGATACTTAAAGTTCCTTGGGTTGCTTCACAGACACTACCTGGAGCATAGTCAAAGCCAAGAATACAGATTTGTTCTTGTTTGCAGGGAAAATCTACCTTAGAAACTATGGAAGGATTTAAGTGGATCCAGGGCCAAAATTAGGAAAAGCAATGTAAGTAAACCTACCAGGCCTTTAAAAAATAACCAGTATTTTCGTAATACTGTATACTATGAACATAAAAATGAATGAGGCATGAAATGTACCTCCAACTCTGCTACAGAAAAGGAATGTCACTGTGTGATCTGATGTGGGAAAATAGGATTCACTTAGTGTATAAAGGGGGGAGAAAAACCATTAAATTAGTAATTGCATGGTTTACTAGGGAAATTTCATCATCTCTAGATTCATTGATGGTGGTAGGACAAAGAGGAGTCAGTGTATAGGAAGCAATCAGCTCCGAAAGCGGGAACTACAAAGAAGCCAGTGGTTACTGCATAGTCCACCCATCAATTTCATTCCTCTCACGTTTCCTGTCTTAACATCCTAAAGAAAGCAATGTTTCTCTAACAACTTGTTCTACAGATGCTTCTTTTCTTTTCTGATTGTTCTCCTTTAAAATACATTTGAAAGCATATTTAATTTTTAAAGTGATATGCTGAGTATTTGGTGTGCACTATTTAAACTACAAAAAGGATGCAAGGAAGAAATTTTAATACTCAGAGACAATCAATATTGATAACCATGCATGCGATCATTTGTCTATGTTTTCAGTGAATATTACTAAGGACCTACTATGTGTTATAATATGGCCTTCCTGATTTCTTACTGGCACATCTATTCATTAGAACAGACTTTTAACAGAACCAGGATGACAGCCTGCTCTATATGCTTGCATTTTCAATTGTCTAACAAAGCAAATATTTTCAGCTTCTCAAATAGTCTTGTGTTGCAGAAGTTTATTTTTAGTTATGTATGAAATAATTGTTGTATGCACTGTTGGGTGAGGGGCTGCCCAGGACATGGCATTTTATATTGTCTGCAGGTGTTGGCTTTATGTGGGAGATATTTGATTGTGCGTGATCAGCACATCCTATCAGTAGAACACTGGAAAAATTCTAGATCAATAAAAACACCTGAGCTCAGGTGCTTGGGGTTCCACTGTCCAGTATGGAATTGGCCAGGAGAGTGGCTCCCACTGTTGAGGTCTGGCAGGGCTTGCACATATGAATATGCCTCTGTGTCTTTCTTGGTGAGCTGCAATAGCAGCGTGCTACTATAAATGGCATACCAACATGGGGCAAAACTTAAATCCAGCTAATTCAACGTGGAGACAGGGAAGAGGAAAATGAAACTCCAGACCTTTCAGAGTCCATTTTTTGTTTTTTATTGTTTTGTTTTGTTTCATTTTGTTTGCTTTCTGCAAACCTGTCCAAATATTGGTGAGGTAAGGGGGTCCTTGCAAGACACATCTGTTATGGTGATGAGAACTCTACCGCATGAGGGAACTCTTCTTGAAGACAAGAACCAGTTGTTTTCCAGCAAACCAGACTCTTTCTTAAAATATGGAAAGTGTTTCCTCAGGATCAGCATACAGAACCTGTCTTCTAGAACTGGCCAAGGTTGTATCTCATGCTGGTAGCTGAACTTCATACTGTAAGAGTCATCCAGGTGGTGCTATTTTGAAGGAGTCTTTGGAGAGCAGCTGAGGCCTGGCACTGTGAGAGGCCAGGAGAGGCTGCTGGTGAAGGTTTAACTTCAGTAGCAGTTGAAAGCCCATATCTAAGGGGTCATGCAGAGAAGTTGAGGCTTGGCACCATGAAGAGGATCCAGGAGAGGCTACTGGTGAAAGTGCAGCCCCATTGTAGCAAGAGGCCCTGGCAGTTTTTGAGATGCCAGTACCACAGGATGACCACCAAGAATAGCATTAACAGTGGAGTAAAGCCAGCCAGAGCCTGGAGGACAAGCTGTGTGTACTGCAGAGGACAGAGCCAGATCCAAGCATTTTGGAGGAACACAGAAGGTCATGAGTGAATTCTAGATAATTGGACATTGACAATGTCTTACTACTGTCCAAAGACATTTTGAAAAACTTGATAGATGTTTGGTTTCATTTGGTCCTATGCCTTACCAACCCTCATGATTATTCTTCTTGTAAATAGTTTTGATAGTGTAAGGTTAAATTGTATTGTAAAGATAAAGCATTTTTTGTCTTATACAGAAAAGGGGAATTGTTGTAGAAGTTTATTTTTCATAATATATAAAATTGATTTTTGCACTATTGGGTGAGGGGCTGCCTGGGACTTGGCATTTTGTATTATCTTCATCTTCAGATGTTGGCTTTATGTGGGAGATGTTTGATTGCTCATGATCTACACATGCTATCATTAGAATACCTGAGAAGTTCTGGATCAATAAAAACACCTGAGCTCAAATGATCAGGGTTCCAGTGGCCAGGATGGCTCTTGCCATGACAGTGGTTCCCTCTGCTAAGGTTGGCAGGGTTTGCAGATATGAAACTGTCTCCTTTCTTCTTCTTTGCTGAGCCACACTGTAGTATCTTGCTTTATTGTCTTAAAATCCATGGTATTATGTTAGTATATCCTATCACAGTGTAGATTATTCATGGAGTCATGCCAACAGATGAGATGCTTTCTCTGTATATCAGCAGTGTTTAGAATGTCAAGAATCAATGACCAAACCTGAAAATGTCATCACAAAGTGAGGAGGAAATACCTTGAAAACAAAAATAACTTATCTTGTTTTCTTTTGTCTCCTGTGTAACACAGAAGGTTAAGTATGTAAACACTGACAGATGAATCCGTGAGTTTCTACCAGCTTGCCATTTAATTTGGCATTCCTATTAATTTATACCACTCATTTATCTTGGATGTCGCATGCGTTTTGCCTACAAATAATGCTGCTTCGTTATATGGCTGGCACTTAGCCCATTTGGCTTCCTTTTCCTTTTGAATATACTCAAGCATTTTGTCTGGTCTCATAATTTAAAAAGTGAGATACTCTCATGGTCAAACATTCAGATTCCAACAGCCTTAAGATCTTGTGTTTGGCTGTGTTCTGTACCACTCAGCCCTGACTACATTATAAACTCCATGAGGGCAGAAACCATATCCATATTAAGGATTGCTGCATCCTCAATGCCTAGTACCATGTCTGGTACAGGGTCACTAGCTAATAATTAATGAAGACAGGAAATAACAGCAAAAAGGTGGAAGGTGGAACATTCCAAACCATTCTGGTATCAGAGCCTAGAAAGCCAATTTGGGAATGTTAAAGATTCATATAGCATTTGAGTGTGTGACAATCACTTTGTTCACTGTGATCTTTCTACAGAGAGCCATTTCCATACCAGCTTGCACCATCCCTTCACCTCAAGTCAACCACATTTGAGATAGTGGTTCTCCCCAGGACAGAGGGAGGCCTGTCTTTGAGGTAATGTTATGTTCAGTTTCTATGTCTGGATCCCTGATCTTTACTGACAACATGCACCTATTGTTCCTGACTCATGGCTGCTCTGTAGGATGAAAACATTGTACTTACAGCATCAGGGGTCCAAACACTGGCTTGTAGTTATGTCCTTATTTTTCATAGCTGTGGATTTCTACCTACCCTGTAGCCTTCTGAAACTTGGGAAATGCAAGTGATGTGGGAAGAGAGAATGACCTACAGTGTCACTGAGCCCTACATGTGAATTTTGCCTCTGCCAATGCCCACTTACAAGACAAATTTATCAATTTTTTGAACTCTAGCTTTATCATTTGTCAGATGGCAAGAGGGATTTTTCATAGGTTGTTGTAAGAATGAAAATAATGTGTGTACGACATATAGTAAGAGTCAAGTGTTATTAACCCACCATGGATGGTCATTGATGGTCACCCTCAATAAAAAGCTATTTCTTGTTCTACCAGATTTGTCTTCTATATTATTGTACAGACTTGTAGTCTTGTTCTAGCCCCTGTGAACCTATAACTCACTGTTTTCCAGGCTTTCAGCCCAATACAAGCTTTATAGATTGGTTCAACACACTCAGGTAAGAGTTAGAAAACTGATCTTGGAAATATGAGCAAATGAAGAATGTCTGGTGCATTAAAAGGATAAATTGCATGTATTTTAGGGAGTAGTCACAAACCCTCTATTTGTATTATAGGTGAAATAAGTTAATAACTTTCAAATATATTCTAACTCAAGTTGTAACTTTGCATGAATGTCTCTCATCTCTTTTGTGACTAATATGGGGTCACAATTAATATCATTAATTGAGAAAAAGGTTGATAATGTTCATAATTTTATGATTTCTTATAATGCTATTGCTAAAAAATCACTTTCGTGTACAGTTGAGTGGTATCAGGTGAAGAGTTTAATGATGTAAAGGGTAGACTTAGTAGTATCAAATATACAATGTAGTAGTATTAAGTGTTCAGTTTCATACTTGTTAGGATTCTGCAACAGGCAGAGTCCACAGCAGGGCTCTGTGCTGGAGAGCTCTACCCCCTACTTCTGACCACAGACATAACCCACAGCCCAGGGCTCCCTCTGGGAGGTTCTGCACCCTCCCAATCTACACCATGGGGCTCCCACTTCTGTGTAGAGCTTCACCCCTGACACGCCCTGTGGGTTCCCCCAAGGGGAGCTCTGACACTCCTTTCCTGACACACAACCCTGTGAAGGAAGCTCTGCCTTAGCTCCACCCCCTTGCCAGGCCCAACCTCCAACTAGCTAACTGTCAAACAGAAGGAAGGTCTGATTGAAGACTGCACTCACTTCTAGATGACCTTCCCCACTTCCAGATGGAACCTCACAGCCATCTGTGTTTCTTCCAGGAAGCAAAGTTGACTTTACCAGCAATCCTAGTCCCTCCTGCTGTCCAACTGCTATTCAAGATTAATGCTTGCCTCCCTCGCCGCCCTGCTTGGGACTCTGGACCATTCCTCGTGCCCACCAGAAACTCCAAATGGTGCCAAGGACCATTGAGGAGCAAGCATATTTCCCTTTTCAGGGAGTCTAGCTCTGAGAGGCTGGGGAGCTCTGGGACTTGAAACCACTCATAAGAAAGCTCCCCCGTGGGACTATCAGGGACCCCATTCCTAGCTGGCTGTGGGGTCCCCCAATCTGACAGAACAGCACAGAAGGGGTCCCAACCGACACAAATGACCCTGAAATGGAGCCCCCCCCCATCCCTTTCTGGACCGATAATTCCACCAACCACAGGCCAAAGAAATTCTACCAATCACAGGCCATGTTGATAGCTCCATCCCCTCCAGAATCCTTTTAAAAGGACTGAGCATCCCTCAGTTTCTCTGTTTCTCCTCAGAGCGGAAGCAGTTGCTGACCTGCTAAGATCATCAGACAGAAGAAAGAAGAACAGCTCACCTGGGATATTTCCCTACAGTGCTGCAACACTGGGGACACCTGGCCAGAAGCAACTCGATCCTGTTGAAATAGTCACCCTTCAGAACTGCACCATCTCCAGGAGGCAAGACAAGCTGAGGCAAGGTGAAGCAGAGCTGGACACTTCATCTCAGCTCTGCTGGGCTGAGCAACTCATCAGTCCTGTTGGGAAAGTCTCCCTTCAGGACTACACCATCACTACAGGGAGGTTTCTCCTTTTGGCGTTGTGTGGTTCTCGGACCATCACAAAAGAGCTTCATTTCTCCATCTATCTTCTATCTCTGTCCTATCTCTTTCCATCTGATCCACCTTTTAATAACATTTTTTAAAAAAACCAATACTGTCAGGGGCATAGTATAGCAGTGTTTAAGTGTACAGTTAATTGTCAAGTATACAGTGTATGAGTATCAAGTGTAGACTTTAGTAGTGTCAGTTATAAAGTTAATGTCAAGTGTACAGTATAATATTGTTACATGCACAATTTGGTAGTATACAGTATATAGTTTAGTAGTATATAGTATATACCATAGCAGTGTTAAGTGTACAGTTTGAAGTACACAGGATAGCATTTTCAACTATAAAACTTTATAGCATTCCATGGACAATTCAATAGGACCAGGTATACACTGGAATAGTGTCAAATATATAGTTTACTAATTAAAGTGTGCAACTTCTTAGGTACACATGTTAGTAGTGACAATGATGTACTTGAGTACTGTCAAGTATATAATATAGCAGTATCAAGTATATCTTTTTATACTGTGGAGTGTACAGTATCATGCTGTTAGGTATATAGTGAGGGATTGTTAAGTGTACAGTGTACTACTCTTAAGTGCACAGTGCAGTAGTAGTAAGTGTATAATTTCATAGTGCTAGATGTAAAGTATAAGAGCTTCAAATGTATGGCTTCAAGTATACTCGACAAATGTAGTACCAAGTGTACAGTGTTTATGGCCAGGTGGGAAAACTAGGAAGGGTCTATATTCCAGGGGTCTACATTCAGAGGTGTGTTTGGTCTGGATAGAATGTAAACACACTTTCAACCCCAGTAAATCATTGGTAACAAACATCTTTAACATCCCAGTGGCAGTGGTGGTCCATGCCTTGGATCTCTAAAACAGAAACAGAATGTGGAAACAGACATAGGAAGTTATATGAAAGAGTCAGTTACAGCAGAATCAATTACAGAGGGGTCAGTTACAACAGGCAGTATGAGGCTAGCAGTCTGGCTGAGGCGAAGAGAGGCTGACTGTTACAGGATGGAGCAATGAGAGCTCAGAGAAAAGACACAGACACACAGAGGCAGCTTAGAAGAAGTCAGTATCAGCTGGGAAGAGAGAGTCAGTATGAACCTGAGCAGAGTAGTTTAGTCTAAGGCAGTCAAAGAATCAGCCAGAGTAAGTCAAGAGTCAGAAGAGTTACAGTCAGTCAGTTACAGCAGTCAGGATGAGGCAGTTTGGGGATAATGAAGAGAAGCAGAGAGGCTAACTGAGGCAGTGAGAGCTCACAGAGACATAGGAGCAGTCTGAAGAGTTTGAGTTCAGAGGGAAATAGTCAGGGTGGTTCAGTCAGCAGTAGGACTTGAGGCTGAAGCAGAAATTTCCAGTTATAGACTGAAGATTAGATTGTACAGAGGCCAAAACACTACATGGACCGAGGACTAAGAACTGTTGAATGAATTAGCAAAGAATAAAAAGCTTGTACCCTGAATCTATACCTACAGTCAAGTATACAGTTCCATAGTACAGTGTGTCTGGGCCAAGAATACAGTTGCATAGTGCTAGGTTTGTAGTATGTTAATATCAGATGTACAGTTCCATAGTGTCAGGTATACAGTGTGGTTGTGTCAAGAGTACATAAATATCTATAGTGTTGGGTGTACAGTGTGGTGTGAGTCTGGTGCAAGTGTCTACATGATGTGTGTGTATATTCATGTATGTTCAGGTAAAGGGCAGAGGTCAACCTTGCATGTCATGTCCAGGAACATTACCCATCCTGTCATTTGTAACAAAATCCCAGGATCCCCCTCTTTGCTTCCCTGGTGTTAAGATTATAGGCATGCACTCTCGCACATGGCATTTCTTCTTTTAAAAATATTTAAGAGTTCTGTACATTTATTTAATGCATTTTAATCTAGTACAATCCTTTTTCCTTACACTCCAGTTTAACACACACACACACACACACACACACACACACTACTTTTCCAACTTCACATCTTCTTTTTCAAAAGCCCAGTGAGTCCATTTAGTGCTACAAGTGTGTGCATGGATACAAGACCATGTACAGGAGCACAGGTATTGTCTCAGGGCTCACATTCATGAAGAAAACTGAATCAGAATCCCCCAGGAGCCATCTATTGATAACAGCTCCTTTGCTAAACATGAAACTTCACGTGTTCCCTCCCATCCATGCTGGGATTTTGGCTGGCTTGATCCTGTACAGATCTTATGCATGGACTCACAGCCACAGCTCCCACAGGAAATGATGCTGTCATATACAGCAGTGCTGTCTTGCTTCAGATGTCAACTACCTTTATTGTTTACAATCGTTTTACTTCCTGTCCCATGATGGCCCCTGAGCCCTATGGAGAGTTAATGTGATATTGTATCCCACTTAGAGCAGGGCACGCCACAGTCTTATTCTCTGCATACTGGGACAATTCTTATTAATCGGTATGCATTGTGAAAATAATCTCATGTGGTGAAGGTTGAGAGGTGCCCTGACCTATGGGTATAAAGATAGAAACTTAAGTGATGGGTCAGTACTATATCCATTTAGCAAAACAACAGGATTGGGTTTTTCCCTAGGGCCTAAGAGCTGGATAGCCATGGGACTTTGACCCATCCAGTGGTACCAGTAATGTTTCCATTTTTTGGATCATGGTATAAGTCCAATCAGAAAGTATTTTGTTGTTCCCAAAACATTCTAGCCAGCTGGCATATCTTGCCAGACCAGGGCTACTTCTGGTATTTTATGTGGATTCTGGAGATCAAACTCACGTACCTGTGTTTGCTAACATATACTTTACAACTTATGACAATCTCATGACCCTATTGTTGCTTTTTAAACAAGGACTATCTTTCCATATATCCCAAATAGCTTCTAAGTCATTGTGGGCTCAGGCTGGCCTTGAACTCATGATCCTCTTGCCTTAGACCTCCAGTTGCTGGAATTACAGGCTATGATTAATATATCCAGCTTTAAAAAGATTGGTTTGAAGGAGTAAAACATCTTTTGAGATTGTGGTTGATTTTTATGTGATACTTTGAATGGGCTTAGGTATGCTTAGCTCTCTGATAAACATTATGAGTACCTGTGAAGATCTTTCTAAAATGGATTAACATTTCAATGGGTAGACTGATGGGGAAAGATTATCAGTGTGAGTACTGCAAAATTTCTTTAGGGCCTGCACCTAAAAAAAGCAAAGAGAGTATAATATGCACTCTTTTTAAATATTTATTTATTTATTTTATAATACTTTATTATATATAATATATATACTACTTTGATTAATAATCTGAGTTTCATAAAATGTTCTTGACAACACCCTCCTCCCATTTCTTTCTACTCCCCCTCCTGACCCTGTGCACTCACTCTCCCCACCAAAAAAAAAAAAAAAAATTTTAAAAAATTAAGTCAAGCTAGGTGGCAAGAGCATGAATCACAGGCATCATCACAGATCCTGGAGGCAGTAGGCTGCTATGATTACAGACATTCACCAGGCACATACCATCCAAAGACCAAGAAGGACAAAGTTCAACCCAAAGTTGCACCCCACTGCCCAAGCCCACAGGCACCCAGACATTATTATCCAGACACACAGACACTGAGCAGGCACCCCAATATCCTGCAAGCACCAGAGCATCTTGCCCTTAGGTATACTGCAGGCACCAGACCTCCTGTGGACAGCAATGTATCCTGCAGGCACCAATACTTCTTGCAGGCACTGGGACATGCCTTAGGCTTCAGGGAATCCCGCAGACACCCAGGCATCACATAGGTATTGGGTCATCCTACAGGCACTCAGACATCCCACAGACACATAGACATCACATAAATACCCAGTCATCTGGAAGTTATCAGGACCTCCTTCAGGCAAAAGAAGCATCTGGTCATCTCGCAAGCACTGGCTTCCCACATGAATTAGGCACTATGTCCTCCCACAGGCACGAGGACATACTCCAGGCTCCAGGGCATCCTGCAGATACTCAGACATCACTCAACACCTAGAAATCCTGAGGGTACCTGGACATCTTAATTTGAACAGGGACAATCCTGTTCTGTCCTCTAACATTGAGCTTATAGATCTTGAAAATAAAGTCATCTAAATTACGAAACTACTACAAATCTAAACTACTGCTGTCCCTCTCTTCCTGACTCCCTTCCCAGCTCCCTCCTCCTTTGCTCCTTGGGCCTTTTGTTTCCCAATAAATGACAGGAACAGTTTGCTAGCTTTCCAGGGACTCTTTTCTGAAGCTTACAGATTATAGTTCTACTCGTCTGTAATCCTTCAAGACAATTTATATTCACGTGCATATATGTGAACATTTGGTCCTCTCCCTAGTTATGTCTCTCCGAAAAACATTGACTAATAAAATGATCTAATCCCAAGAACATAGCCAAAGACTTTTTCAAATTAATAGAATATTATGTATCTTTTCTAAAATTCTTAGGTTGTCTCATTGCCTTGTTACTGTTGTTTTAATGAATGTGTAAAGATAAAATTTTATGAGTGAAAATGACTATTTTCTTGAGGAGTTTATCTTACAATTAGTGCAATTGATTGAGAAATAATAATATATGTAGAGAAGGTAATAATATATAATTTCTGCTCATCTAAAAGAATTGGCGAGATAGGGAGAAAAGCTTAAGCTTGCCCCCCAGTGAGCATTTGTGCATCCTGATATTGTGACCTCTTCTTCACTCAAGTGTCATTTAGATATTCTTCCAAGATGTCTTTCCCTCCCCAAGTTTTCCACAATAAAATTAAGCAGAATGCTCTGCCCTTTCTGCTTCCAGGAGAACCTATTTGGTGGAGGTAAGGGGGAGGATAAGGGGCTTGTACTTTATTTTTAATTCCTTTGTCGTGTAATGCTAGCTTAAGGCAAGGGTTGGCAGTTTGAAGGATGTGCTTTGGCTATGCATTTTTGCATCTCTGGAGAGACTTCCAGCTGCCCTGGCTCATGTGGATAAAATTGGGGAAATATCCCACTCCTCTGTCTGTTCTGTCTGAATTTTTTTATTTGTTTTCATTTTCCCCTCTAAGGCCCTGTCTCGTGTGTGGTTTTCCTAACTCATTAGTTTAATTCATTCGTCCTAGCTAACCTTGGTGGCTTCCCTCCTCCCACATAATAGATTCCTCTTCCAAGCAATACATCTCTCTCAACAGCATAATCAATTCTGAGAGCTATTTTCCAATCCTCCACTAAAATGGCTACTTAATTTGCTTGCCTACCAACAGTTTATTATAATGTTTTCCTACATTCTGCCAAAATTACATATTTTCAAATGTTTTAGAATTCTGACAATATGGTAAATAAAAAGCAACATTTCATTAATGTAAACTTGATTAAACTTGAAGCTGTATGTAGTTCTAGGAAGGTTATTACTATATCTAACACACATACATACACACCCTTGTCATTGAAAATGTCTTTAAAATGTCCCTGCTTTTTGCCATTTTTCAATTAAATAACTTAGTTTATTTCTCTATTTCTGGTTATAACGTTTTCAAAAATAAATACAGGAAATTAGTCCTTTTCAGTTTTAAGGAAATAAACAACACAATTTGCTTCGACTATTCTTTCTTGGATGAAGGATCCCTTTATAAAATTTACACTTGCTAGAGGATGTAACAAGTGGTAGAATACCCTAACCCTTCAAGGCCTTCAGCTCTGTCTGCACTTCTATGAAGAGAAATGCAGATTCCTGTTTACTAAAATAATATTTTCTAGTATGTAGACATAGACTCATGCCAGATGTACACATTGCTTCAGTGCAAAGGCTTTTATTCTTTGTCTAATTAAATCACTGATCCATAGTACTGGTGTTCTGAAGCATTTTGGCCTCCATACAATCTACTCTTAAACTTAGAACTGGAAGGCTTCAGCCTTCTTTCAGCCTTACAATCTAGAATGTTTAAACTGCTGCCTGGATCTAAAAGGCTCCAGCCTCAGCTTCCAAGACCTACTGCTAATTGAGCCACTCTGACTAGTTCCTTCTGAACTCTGACTCTTCTGGTTCAGGCTCAAACTCTTTTTCCAAGCTTCCTAGTTTAAACTGACCTTCTGAGCCAACTTACTGTTTCAACTCTGTTAACTCTGGCAAACTCAAATGTCTCAAATTGGACTGCTCTGCTTGACTTAAACCTGATTCACTCTTCCCATCTGACACTTGTTGTGAAAGTTTAGTTATACATAAAATGTTTTATACACTGTTGGGTAAGGGACTAGCCTAGGTCTTGGCATTTCGTATTGTCTGCAGATGTTGGATTTCTTGGGGGTTGTT
Source organism: Cricetomys ansorgei (assembly GCA_026225945.1). Taxonomy (NCBI): domain Eukaryota; kingdom Metazoa; phylum Chordata; class Mammalia; order Rodentia; family Nesomyidae; genus Cricetomys; species Cricetomys ansorgei. Next base: position 16,084,304 of record JAMJFZ010000182.1, on the reverse strand, counting down.
TGATTACTTATGATCTGCACCAGAGGAGTTCTGAATAAATATAAAAAGACATGAGCTGAGATGCTCAAGGTTCCACTGTCCAGTCTGGCACTGGCCATGACAGTGGATCCTTCTGCTAAGGTCTGGCAGAGTTTGTACATATGAGAAATGCCTTCTTGTCTTCCTTGATGGGCCACCATAGCGGTGTACTGCTGCAATATTGACTTCTTCAGTGGAGCTGCTTCTGTGTCCCTGTATCTCTCCCTAAGCTCTGATTGCTCCATACTGCCTCAGTCTGCCTCTCTGATCAGTCAGACCAACTAGGTGACTTGTCCCCCATCTGCCTGCTTCAGATTGCTTGCCTCATGCTGCTTGTGTAACTGACTCCTCCTCTGAAACTGAATGCTTCTGTAACTGAACTCTGCTCTGAGCTGAGAGCCTGCTTTTCCTATCCTGGGAGACGGGTATGTCCTCACTCTCATTCATTCTACTACTAACTCTTCCTCTGATTAGTCACATCACCTGCTGTTCACTCTGACTCATCTCAGATGTCACTTCTAATCTGACACTGACTTCTGAGCTCTGCTTCCTGTCTGCTTCCACATTGTTTCTGTCTTAGGGATTAAAGGAGTAGACCACCACTGCCTTCTGAATATTGGGATTAAAGGTGTACCTACATTTGATCCAGACCACAGGAGCTTCTGAATGTAGACCCCTTGAATGTAGACCCTTCCTAGCTCTCACATAGGCTGTTTCTTCTACATATTCTCCCTTTCTGTTTAAGATATAAATTGTACTGTGAAAATGACTTTAACACAGTTTGATTATTACAATAGGAATAGGAACAATTATCAATGTCCTTTTGAAGATCCACATCAGCTGTCCATGCGATGATCTTTCATAACTGCAGCAGCCATCAGTTCAGATCATCTGTCAAAGTACTCTTTGATATTCCTTCAGCAAGTATAAGAGAAACTAGACCTGCCACTGGGCAGAACAAGCCATGAGACCTGCCCAGACATGACCAGAGACAGACCTGCCTGGACATGCCCGGAGATGAGAAGAGCCAGAGCAACAGCCTGCAGTCCAGGAGCCAATGAGATGCTGGGCTAAGTGGAAAGTTTAAAAGGTCTTCCCCTTCCTGCAATAAATGAGTCTGCTTTTTGCCACTTATCTGACTCCCAGAGCCTGTGCGTCTTAGTTCTGCGCCAACTTTACCCCTGCTCCCAAGGGTCCCTTGGATGGGCGAGCAATAAGCAAGTGTCCCTTTCAGCATCAAGGTTTTTCAGTCTGATGAGCTAGTCTCTCTTTCTTCAGCCAGTTTCTTGAGCTGTCTTTCTGCTAGGAAGCTTCTTACTCAGATCGAATCATTACCAATTTTGATGGTACGCAAAGCTTTTTGTCTCCTATGGAAATAAAAGCAAAACTCTTCCCCAACATAACACATTCCCAGCTTCCATTCTGATGTTAACACATCCTTATATATATAGGCTGATTTAATTCAGCATTTTTTTTCCACAGTCCAGTATCTTTCAGCAGCTGTTGTTTCTGACTCATTGACATTCAGAAAAATTTATGCAACCTGTCTCTGGGCGTCCTTATTCTTATTCGACTTTTCTGGTTTTTTGTTTGTTTGTTTTTTGTTTTGGCTAAGTCTAGGACTGCACTCCCTTCTGACTTAGGGAGCTTTCTGTCGGTAAGATGTTATCTCTTATACGTCCTGTTGATCTGCATTCATTAGTCTAGTGTTGACTCTTACCACACCTTCTTCAAACACTAGGAAACCTAGAGAAAACATTGTTTTTCCTTCTTTTTTGGATTAGCTTAGCTTTAGGCAATGCCTTGCCTACAATCCTTTAAAAACAATGAACATTTTGAAATCCATGACTTTTAGCCATTGCTTGTCTTAGGGTCAATATCATCAGTAATTCTGGTCCATTCGTCCATAGACACTGATTATGTTCTTAAAGGCCTATTCTTCTACTTTAATATATTTAAATACTTTTTGTACAGCTTTTAAAGAGTTTTCTCTAAGGGCAGGGCCATTCAAAATATTTTAATCGTTAGTCATTGTCTCCACAATCATTGTCTTTATTCATTAGGGCTATTGTCCATTAATCTCTGTTTTTCCTCTCTGAATTCTATGTAATTATCCTCAGACTTTCCTTCATAAGGAATTAATTGTTCCATTTTTTCCCTGTCTCTTTATAATATTATAGTCTTCGGTGTTGTTTTGATTCATGTTCCCTTGGCTTGCCTATCCCCATATTCATCTTATTCTGCAAATAAATACATAGTCTAAAAGTTTTTGGTGAAATTTCTGTTTTTAATTAAGCTTAATAGAAGGAAGACACTCAAGACAAAGTCTCTTTTGTTTGATTGCTTCCTTAGATTTGGAACTATATGAAGGTCAAGCTGGCTATTCTTTTGTTTGATTTTGTTTGACTTATCATGTTTCTTTTTCAAATCGGCCTGTGCTAGAGTATGAACACATGAAGTGTTTGTGCTGTTGTGCCTTTTTTAAATGTAACATAGCAAACACACTTTACCAATAGCAAACACAGACTAAGTCTAGATGGTGAATCACAGATCAGTACAACGATAAGAATAAAGTTGTATTATGACATACATGTTCACTAACCGCTGGTGAAAATACAAAATGAAATACGTATTCCTTACCTCAAGATGGAACACCAACAAGTGTGTGTGTTGGCTTGATTTTATAAGACTGACTTAACGTCCTTCAAATTGAGAAGCTTTAATCCAAATCACTGAGGAGAACTTCTATATCAATACTGATATTTATGTAACGTGTTAATTCCAATCTACAAAGCCAAGTTTTCCTGAGCTTTGTAAAGAGCATAGATGACAGAAGTTTGGTTATTAATGATAAACTTTTCTCTCCTCAGCACCATCGTGATTTAGCATATACCTACTTTGTCTATAGGGAGGATGGCAGGAGTGATAGTAAACATCTGAAATTTAGGAACATACTGAAGCTGGCTTCTTTCAGTAACTGTATCCTGTTGTTTCATAGAGCAACTGAGTGTTCTCCCCTCCCATTTCAATGATGGGATGATTTAAGAAGTCTTTGGTTGTAATTTCATATGAATGCAAATTTTAGAATAATTTCAAATTGATTGGCATGTTTATATGACTAACAAAATACAAAGTTTTGAAATGATGGTGCACAAATTACAAATGCTGATGTTAACATAGAGGTGGAAGATAGTGACCCTTACACACTGTTGACAGGAGCGTGTATTAGAGCAGCCACATTGCAAACCATTCTGGAGGTTTCAAAAAACAGCAAACTAGAGCTGGAACTGCCGTATGACTCAGCTGTACTACTCTTGGGAACATATGCAAAGGGCCTTGTATCCCACTACAGAGACACTGGCACACCCAGGTTCTTTGCCTCTCTGTTCACAATGACTAGGAAATGGAGTCAAACTAGTTGTCTGTCCATCAACAGATGAATGAATAAGAAAAGTCTGGTACATCTTCATAGTGGACTATTACTCAGTTGAAAAGAAAAACAAAGTTATGAAATCTACAGGTAAACAAATAGAACTGGAGAAATTATACTGGTTGAGGTTACTCCAGTCCAGAAAGTGTAGCACCATATGGCCACTCTCATATGTGGATCTTAGGTTCAAATCTTGTGTTCTATTGTTGTTGTTGTTTTTTAACTTGAAGTACAAGCAGAATTCAGGAAAGAGAAAGGGAACTTCTGAGCAAAGGTGAGCACATGTTAAGAAAGGGGCATAGTAAATTATAGCTGAAATGAAAGTAGATGAGGGAAATACTGGGGGAAGAAAGACCTAGCTGGAAAACTATTGAATGTATGGGTGAAACCAGTGGGTGAAAAAGAGGGTTTACTCAAAGGAAGATGCATGAAAAGTCTTGTGGAAGCCTACTATCATCTCACAACACAACTCAAAAAAAAAAAAATCAGAGATGGTATAACACATGCAACACAAAAGAAAGGATGAGATACAAAGAGTTAAAAGGATTTAGTGAGGATGAAGACAGAGGTGGTGGAGACAAGGTGAGGTAGTATGTGGATTAAACCAAACTATGACTCTATGAAGAACCCTGTGGAAACTCGCTAGTTAATGAGCTAATTTAAAAATAAAACTTAAGAAAAAGATTTCATATGGAATTACTCTGCATGGATGGGAATTGTTTCTCCCAGAAAATATGGGTTAATAAATGAAAGCCTCTGTACAAGGAATGAGATACTTCCTGGAAGGTTATTGGTCAAGTTGATCCCAGAGGTCTCCAAAACAATAAAGATATTGTCATTGCCGTTGGTTATACTCCACAACTGTATGGTATGGCCTTGTTGCCAAAGACACCACTTAATTTCTTTGCAGGACATAGAGAAATCAATCTCAAAATGACCAGGAAATTGCCTCTGTGATAGCTAGATTCATAGTGCTGAGAATGCCATGCGGGTTGCTGGAGAAGAAAAGACAGCAATGGTGTTACACAGGGCTAGACCCTGCATGCTATACTACAAACCCCAACCGGATGTTCCTATTGGTGCAATAATAGTGTGATGGTTATGGAGTATCTAGCTGCTTTTGGGTTGAATTTGAAGCCTGCTCCATTGGAGAATATTTCATGCCAGGTATTGTAATCCTAAAAAAAACCAAGGACTATCTATGGTAGAATAGCTTTTTTTTTCCTAAATGGTCATGGGTTCAAAGTACTTTCTAAATATTTATTTTTTTACTCATATGTTGGGAGCATAGCATGAAGGTCCTTGTGCCCATAGATCTCCAGAGAAACCAGGAATGTTACACATATTGGATCTCTCCAATAAGAAAAATGAAAAAACCTTTTCTTCTGTCCAGAATGCGGAGAGTTGGAGGTGATTAATAGCCTGGTGATCTGCATTATGTTTTGGGTGAGGCCATGTCAAGCTCCTATACCTGGAACCAGAGATGGCTGGTAATCTAAATTATCTTTACAGCCAGGGGATCTCCAAGCTCCCACAATGAGGACCAGAAGTGCCCAACAGCTCAAATGACCTCTACATTATCTGTGTGACCTAGACCAGGCCGGACCTCCTAGGCCCTTAAGCTAGCACAGTTAGCCTATATCTGAACCCATCTCCTAAGGAAATAACAAGCACCCTAGCTGAGTTTCAATGTAATTATGTTTCCTTGTGCACCAGGTATTGTATTACACCAGTAAACATTTTTTTTCCAAATTATAATGGGCTTAAATATGTTGGTAATAAAGCACTTGGTGCCAGACCCCTGAAGTCTTGATCCAGGTTGAAGAGGTCAATCTGACTGGGTTTTCATTCTTATCTCTTCACATGGTTTCCTTCTCTGCCTGACATTTTCAGAGGCCCCCTCACCCTAGTACACCTAGAATACTCTCAATCTTGTCCAGAGAAGCTTCTTCTTGTGGTGAGCAGCAAATAGTACAAAGATGCACAACTGGTTGAAGTACTAAGAATAAAAGACAGAGTGCTCAGCCCCGAATGGACTATGTTAAGTGCCCAACCACTAAAGCTCAGAGAACTTTGTGCGAGAAGAAACAGAAAGAGTGTAAGAGCCATGGGGTTGGAAAGATTGCTGTAAAATGCTGTCTTCTGGACAAGAAATGCCCATGATCACACAGTCAAAATTCGTACATAGATGAGCAGATAATCTCCAGACCTCAGCACATACTGAGAAGCTGTTGGGACTTGAGAGCTACTGGGGAAGGGAGAACTATTATTTGAGGATGTGGCCTCTGGTAGTTTTTCCATGCTCCGGTGGATGGCCTCATACCTGTGCATATATGGAGAGCACTAATTATACATTGTGTGAGAGCAAATGAAACAGAAAATGTATTAAACTCTGAAAAAAGTTTTTAAATATTAAATAATGGGCAAGGGGGAGAAAGGTAAAACCCACATTCAGACGCCTGCTGGATACCCTAACTTTATCTATTTATAAAATGTCATGTAAATTTGATCCCAACGTCAAGGATTCGGATTATTGTTTTCACAGGTTGAGCTCACCATTATTGTAAAACTAAGATCTTGGGCAGACATGGGCATCTTAGTCTCGCAGTGATTCTCACTTTCAAAGGTCCTTCATTGTAGTAATTAAGCAGATCAATTTCCAATCACAATGGTTCAAATTTCACTGTGGAACTAAACCCAAACTTCTCTCTAGCCTTTGACTTATTCATGATGTCTGACTAAGACAAAGTTATGACTCACTTTTAAAGAAGGATTCAGTCTGGAGCTCAACTCAACAGAACCACAGGACTGCCCTTATAGAGCCCCTCAGTCCTGCCCTCAGTTGAATAGATATTTTTACTGTTAACCACGATAATAGAGTAATCAAATACAATTCATCTAAAGAGCCACATTATTCAATATACAAATGTTTAATTATTTTCACAGCTATAAGAGGTCAATTAATTTTTCTAAGAATTTAGAAAATTATTTTTAAAACACAATTTTCCCCAATCATTTTGTCAGTTTTACCTCCCTATATTTGCTCTGTGGTGAGATGCGCTAGGCTGGTGCCTTGGAGAACATTTCCGGGAAATAATGAAAGATATTAAGACAAACATTCAATGTACCTGTAGTTCTTACCTGATCCTGGGGTCCCTTAGCCTCCCATAGGACATTAGGCAAGGTTTCTTTAGAATGAGCCTTCAGACAGACTTTTTTTTGCACAACACAGAATAATTGATGTCTGGCCTTTAAAACATCATTATCAGCTATGCTTGCTGAGGTACTCCTATATGTGCATGTCTATAACTTGGAGGAAATAATAGATTGGAAGTTCAAGCCCATCTTTGGTAAGTTTGAGGCTAGCCTTAGTGTACATGACTCTATCTCAACAAACAGCAAGAAAAACACAAATAAAACACATTTTATTGCCATCTAGCATATTTTATTATAGATTGAAGTCACTTCATATTTAAAATACTACCACCTTTAAAGTAAAATAGCAATAGTAACAGGGCCCCGAATCTTAGTAGGCCCTGAGACCTTAGCACAACTGACTCCATGATGAATGTGCCATTCAGACTGTGAGACTCAGCACATAGACAGCACCACCTGCCAAAACTACAACGAAGACCTAATCCTTCAAAGTCCATACAGGTCTAGGAAAGTCTCAAAATGTACTAACCTTGCTTTTTAGCTTCTGTAGTTCTGCTTTTCATTCTGTTCATGTTAACTGAAGTATGTCAACCCAGGACATGGTTTTTGTGCTCATCCTGAGAAAGGCTTGGGACTACAGTGGGGTCCTGAACTCCCAGTGCAGTCGCCAGCTGGCTGATAAAGACTTTCTATTGGCTTAAACCATGTCTGAGCCGTCTTCTCTGGTGAATACTCCACAACACTAGAGTTCCTTGGGTAAAGCTAATCAGATTCTTTGCTTTTTCTTTATAAGCAATGAAAGCTTAGGCAAGCTATCCATCCTCTCTCTGCCTTAATTTATCACTGTGAAATGAATATAGCACCTTCATATAGAATTAGTACATTATGTCAATGTTCATGTCTAAATGGTAAGGTATGGAAAGTATCTAGATCACATGAATATGCACTATGAGTTTTTAATATTTATTAACATCAATTTGATACACATTTTCACTTATTTTAGAGGTTCTTTCTTAAATGTCAACTTTACACCAGCCTTTTTTTACATTTACATAGAATTTTATCAAAAAGAAACTTAAAGTATCTATGCTCAAAAAATTAGCTATTCTATCACAAGACTCTACCTCAAAAATATCTATACTATTTACAATTTTCACTTTCTCTGGATGCACAGTACTAAAAGTTAAGATATTTTCAAGCAAGTCATTTTAAAACTTGACGTTTTAAATTTTTATCATTATTAAACATAGAACACATATGTTAAATTATGAAATGTCCTTTATTATTTAATGTTTGGTGGGGAGATGCTTCTTATTGCTTGAATTCTTTTATTAATGTTTTTCTGTGATTTTAAAAAATTATATGATAAGCATTTGTTTATGCCAAGAATATGCAGATAGTAGCAGGAGGAGTAACAATAATATCAGAGCACTCAGCCAAAACTATATGACAAAAACTTTATTGAAAAATATTATCAAAAATTTTAATAGCAAGTTGAACAGGTCATCCTTTGAATTTAATCAAGCAAAAACTGACAACAAGTTGAATTACAGAAGGATATTTCGTCTGGGAACACAAAACAGTATCAGCGTTTGATCTATCCCCATAAAATGCTTTTATCACTGTGGTCAAAACTGACTGTCTATTAGTGTGTGATCAGTGTCTATGTGAGCAATGTGGGCTTTCAGCTCCATCGCTGATCTTCAAGTCGGATCTAAGTAGTGTGATGTTCAAAAGAAAATGTTTGTTAAGTTTGCATTCAGCAAGGGTAAGCTTTGAATTTGTTCTTTTTCTCTAAGGTCGTTTGCTATTTGTGATCCCTTGAATTTATAGGAACTTTAAGGTAATTATAATTTCTGCAAAGAAGTCCTCAGATTGCACTAAATACATAACTATAAGGAGGACTGCATTTAAACAACCCACCTGACCTCAGCTTTTCTGTGTTTCTGTCAGTTCTGTGTCTGTGTGTCTATCAGTTCTTCATTTCCAAAAACCCTAGTAAGGGGTCCAGGACCAAGCCATGCAGGATGCTGCATTCCAGCACTGTGTCCAACTCCCAGCCTATGAGGGCAGGTAATATTCATTTCTTTCCCCTGGAAAATGTCTTCAAATTTTCTTCTTACTGTTGTTAAATTCACAGCTTCATCCTGAGCTATCTCCTTTGGAACTTCTCCATAGTAGAGTAAGTCAAGACTACTTGACTTCTGCTGTGCACTTTATTGTTTTTAATTATCCTCTATGTAATTGGCGTTTGCCTCTCATACGGAACATAAATAATGAATATTTCTATGGCTTCAATGAAAGCCCAAACTATTAGTATATTGTTTTATTGTGATTCATATTTAATGTCGCTCCAATGCTAGAATATCTTTAATTTCATTTATAATTTAAGCTCAATCTTTTCTTAGGCAGAGTATACAAATTTCTCTTGGCTACATCAAATTTTTCCTAAAGTGTGTCTTCTGTGATATTCTCAGTGAAGACTCACCTAAACCAGGAGAGTCTTAGACAGAACAGTTATAAATTTATCCAAATAAAAGTTACTTTTATCTGAACTGTTAGAAAATATAACAACAAAAAAGAAGGTACACTCACCACCTCATCTTAAAAAAATCCAAGTCTGTCTCTATAACCTTCAGAAAAATGGAACGTCTAAACCTAGACTGAAATTCCCAAAGGAGAGAACCAAACCTCAGCTTCAGAAAGTCCTGCTAAACTATTCATCACCTAACATGTGATAAAAAGAAACCTCCCAACTTGTTAGACTCATACAAGTTTATCTGTTAATATCAAATGAGAAATCTTTTTGATTATGAAAAGGACATTCACCAGTCAATTAGCCAATAATCAAATCTTTATGGAAAAAGAGGATATTTATCTCACGTTTCACTGTGAAAATTCAACCACACTTCTTATTATATTGATAGGGATGACCATGAACAGGTGCCTTACAGATGCATTTTTTATGCCACAACCATGCCATGAACATATTTCTTCTTGCTTGGTGGACTGATGTAACCTCTAAGCTGGTTTCAACAAATCTATCTCTGTTGTTCTTTAGTTCACCATACTCCCTTCATGCTTGAATTGGAAGATCTTTGTCCTTTGTATAAAGATCTGTCCAGAATTTAATAACCCACCACTGTCTACTTACCAGATTATTCACATGCCACTGCTCTTGTATTTTCTTTCTTTCTTCCCTTCCTTCCTTCCTTCCTTTTTTCTTACTATGTTTCCTTCCTTCTTTCTTTCTCTCTTTCTTGCTTTCTCTTTTTCTTTCTTTTATTTGAGACAGAGTCTCACTTTGCAGCTCTGGCTGACTGGAAGTCACTATGTAGGTAGACCAGGCTGGCCTTGAACTCACAAAGGTCTCACCTGCCTCTGCCTGTTGAGTGCTAGGATTAAAGACTGTGTCCCTACACTAGTTGTCCTTGTATTTTCTGAAGCCAGTCTCATTATGAGCACTGTTTCAGTGCTCATAAAAAGTTTATATTTCCCACCTCGGAGCATTTAAACATGCCTTTTCCTCTACTTGTACTGGATCCCTCTGTGTCTTGTTAATCCTAGCCCAGCCTTCAGAGACCTTATAGAGTGTTACATCCTCAAGGCAGTCATCCCTGCCAGCTTAATACACATCACAACTTTGTCCTTAACAATACAACCTTAAACCACTGGTGATGTAATTTGGTATAAGGATCATGTTTTCTCAAAAATAACATTGCTTCAGAACTGCTGGGACTTTACCCTACTCATTACTATATTTCTACTTCTCAGCCCAGAAAAGGACCCAAGTTCTGGGCTGCTGCAAATTTTGAAATAAAATGTAAAATGAGTAGAGTTTATAAATAAAATAAAGGATAAAGACTTTTAAATAATTTTACATAGGTTATTCTATATAATCTTAACAAACATCTTACATAGTAAATAATAATATTTCATTCAGTAGATAAGAAAATTCACTCTTAATTTTAAAAAAATATATCTTTTGTTGTGAGAACAGCTGTTCACTCTGCCCAGATTTTTTTCTCATCTAAGTATGGAAAAAACTTTGGGAATAAATATGGTTATCTACTATAAAATGGCAACACATATTGTCATTTCCTTAGTCACATGGAGTTTCCATCATTGTACGGACCTAGTACCATCTTAAAATAAATTGTATATGTATTTTATTTTATATAATCTCTTAGACCTGAAATTTAGCCCTATATATCTGCAAAAGAACATCTTTTTAACTTTCCTAAAACATTATCATATTTCATAATTCTAACCAAGTGCAGTAAGAACTCTTTTAATCTGAATTATCTATTCTCAATAGATCACCACTGTTCATTTAATAACATAGCACTTTTATTCATTTATAATATGTACATTGATATATAGACCAAAGTATTTAAGTTGAAAAATAAGGATGGATTCATTTTGGGGCTATATATTTGATAGTGAATATGTGTGTGGTATATTTGTGGTGTGTGTGTGTGTGTGGTGTGTGTGTGGTGTGAGTGTAAGTGTGTGTGTGTGGTATGTGTGTGTGTGTGGTATGTGTGTGTGATATGTGTGTGGTGTGTGGTGTGTGTGTGTGTATGTATGTGTGTGTGTGTGTGTGTGTGTGTGTGTGTGTGTGTGCGATATGTGTGTGGTATGTGTGGTGAGTATGTATGTGTGTGTGTGTGTGTATGTGTGATATGTGTGTGGCATGTGGTGTGTGTGTATGTGTGATATGTGTGTGGTATGTGTGGTGTGTGTGTGTGATATGTCTGTGGTATGTGTGGTGTGTGTGTGTGTGTGTGTGTGTGTGTGTGTGTGTGTGTGTGTGTGTGTGTGGTGTGGTGCCTGTGATGTGTGCTCTGTGTGTGTGTGTGTGTATACAAAGTTAAATTTGTCTTTTCCCAATCTGAAGGTTACCTTTAAACACATTCTATTTTCTCTTCTTCCTAGGGGGCTTAAGGCAATTTCTCCTTTGGTACTGTTATCAGATGCCTTAAGCAACAGCTTCAGCATGTTAAGTCATGAAATTCTTCTTCCAGTTTACTGTAATTTGTAAGCAAGAAGCCTGTAACTTCAAATGCTTAAACCCTCAGCACAAGATTTGACTTTTAAAACTAGGCCAGTTGTCCTCACATTGGTTTGACACGTACCAGTATAGTACATAAAAGCCACGTTATCCACTAGGCACCACAAGTGAGCCTTTAAGTCTATTTCTAATACTTCTTATATGCCTTTCCACTTAAGAGGACAGAGCTTTGCACAGTGTTGAGCAGGAAAAGCCTGACCTCTTTTCAATAGCAAACTTAAAAAGAAAAAAAAAAAAAGGTTCTTGGCATTGGCATTATGCTGAGGAAAGAGCAGAGTTTAAAATTTGAATTTTATTTCTGCCTAATTATATGGACTTTGGGGTATTAGTAATCTTTATGAGATGATTTCTACATCAAAAAGAAGATAATTACACTGGAATTCCAGGGGCAATAGTATCCTGTGACCACCCAAACTTTAATGACAACCGCAGCAGGAAATGCATTTTGAAGTTTCAAAGTCAACGACTGAATTAACCAAACTATTAAGACTACTTGATGAGCCTGAGCAATTTCCATATCATGAGAAAAGAACTATGAAGCTATAGGCATGTATTCAGGGCTTAAATACATGCATGCCCACTCACACATACACACACACACACTCACACACACAGGTACACATACACATACACATGTATAAATGCCAAATTGTATTTGTATCTATTTTGTAACTAATGCATTTCTTTTCTCTCTTCTCTTTCTCCCTCTCGATATTGTGGCTTTTTGTGATGGTTTTCTAATAAATTTCTCCTGACCTATACACACAGGTCCATATGAAGAACACTGATTTGTCTTTATCAGTTTTGTTTGTTGCTTTTCTACTTTTATTAGAATTTTTCAGCTTTATTGAGGTAAACTGTTATATATATCATGTGACTTAATATTTTGATTTTTTTAAAGTGTACATGCCAAGGTCCAGCCCCAGCAGGAGTTCAGCAACCCCAGAGGGGGAGGCAGGATGGGAAGATATATGAACAAAACCATACCTCTTATAGATGGGACCAGACTTCTCTTTTTATTCAGGCTTTTTTCCCTCTTCTCTTTCTCTCCTCTCTCATCCTCAATTCCTCTACTTCTCTCATTCTCCACTTCTCTCTCCTGTGTCTACTGTCTGCTTTTCCATATACCCTGTATATTTTTTAGAAAAATCCCCTCGTGGGGAAAAAACATCACATTACAATCACATCTTAATCATAAACTCTAACTTCACATAATGATTACAGGTTTTGCATTTCAGGGATTACAAGTTCCATTTAAAAAAACAGAAAACAAACCAAGTTATCTTAAAACCCATACCTGAACACCTAGTCCTCATATATTTTCTCCCTGAAATACATCTATATCCTAGAAGCAATGGTTTTTCTATTATAGATTAACAGAGTTTAAGCAAGCCAAGTAGTTTCATAGCCAGATTCCATTGTAGCTGGCAGGTAGCAGTCCTGCAGTTGCTAGGAAATGAGTACACATCATAGTATCCTACCCTAACACAAGTCTTACTGTCAACACAATGAAACAGGTTTGTTATAACTAGGAAAATTTAAGTGAGGGCTCTTTTTGCTTTTCTTAGGTAAAAGGAGACTCTACTGCATAGCTCTATGTCCTCAAAGTGCACTCCAAACTCATCAGCAAACTTTTAATTATAGAAACCAGGAAAAAATAATTTTATTTGTGGTCAAAGATGTTCAAGCCTAACAGTGAGCGCTGAAACTTGCTTGGTATTTCCTGATCATGGGCCTGTCTTTCATAGGTAAAACTTATAGGACCTACCAATTAAGCTTCCTTTGCCCTTGTTTGCCTAACCCTGACCAAACAAGTGCCTAGCAAAAATATGTTTTCTTACTTTTATGTTATTTCTTAAGTTACTAATGTTTCTTAGGTTCCTGATTCCAAGGCAGTTGGCAAAACATCTTAATCTCATCCTGTGACTAAACATGAAAAACACCTGACTTTCCTAACTGTAACATGTTTTTTAGTTATTCTTTCTGGAATTTCAATTGAATCACTAGTTTAACTGAGTGACATTGCCTTTTAGAAAATCACCATTGTTGTTATGGATAGTACCACCAGAGACATAAAATAATTTATAGCAATGAACAAGACAGAGCCCACTAGCAGCAGAAGCAGAAGGGCCAATCAAAAGACAATACCCCCAGGACAATGCAAATTGAAGATAAAATTCATTGCTACTTTGTAAAAAATGGTAAGCTATAACTTCAGAGGTTCCAATGTTGGCTGCAGTTCCTCTGACGTAGACGCCCTAGTCATTGTAATCACTAATTAGCATATATCATTACCTCACAACTACAATATTGTTTTTATATATGTCTACAAGTATAAATGTGTATATGTGCATGTGAGATGAGAAGAAGAGTGAGAAAGAGAGAGATTTACCCTTTTGACTCCTTGAGCCAGTGGCTAACATTTGGCTCAGGATTTGTTACAATCCTAGAGTTAATCAATGTTTGTTGATTTGAGCGATTCCCAAGAATTATTCAAGTTCTGTCTAATTTTTTGTACAACAAGGCTGGAAATAGTAAGGTATCTAAATGATAACATGAATAAGACCTTCTTTTAAAATTAATGGGTCATTTGTGCAATAGCAAGTGCTTTGAACTTTCCAGTTTGATTTGTATGAGATCTTCACATTATATAAAAGTTATCAAAACTTTTGTCATATACAAGAAGATCTTTTCTGTACTTGCCTAATTGTACCTCTATGTAACCTTAAAAATGACTGTCAGGATACTGATTGATACAGCCTTCAAGCTCTGAATCAGCTTGAACAAACATCTATTTTCATGATACTTAGGGAAACAGGAACATAATGCATCTCTGCACTTATCTTTTATTCTCCATCTATTTTATTAACCTTGTGGGGGAACAAGGAAGTGAATTAAACATCCCTCTCTCTCCAGGAGGTGTCATTGTCACTGCTGTGGTCAAGGCTCCAGTCTTATTTCCTTGCCATTCACTTCATAATGAATCTTTCCTTCACCTTCGTCCATAGATAACTACTCTGATGCATAAAACATGTCCTTGAGACTGTCCTCATTCTGCAGTTTCTTTATGTGGCTGATTGCTTAGTTTTCAGAATATTTATCTTTCTCTTTTATGAGACGTTTCTCTGGCAACTGTATTATTTAAGTGTCTATTTCTGGGACATAAGAACATTATTGAGTTTTAATTCTTTGCTTTTACTAATTCCCTGTCAGTCAGCATGTTCGGAATATCTAACAGTTTTTCACTGACAACTCAGAATATTTTGGATATGTCATTGACTCTATGAGTGATTCTGTTTGACAATTGTCTTGATTCGTATCTGAAACAGGATCATGTTGTTAAATCTCTGCCCCCAGTTGTGGCTGTAGAGATTGTAGATGGTGGTGGGAGTGGGTCACTGAAAGAAAGACTTTAAAAGTTACACCCACACCTGGTTCTGGGCTAGCTCTCTGCTTCCTGTCACAATGTAAACAAGCCACTGCCTTACACTTCTACTGTCACAGATGAAGCTGATCCATTCTGCTTCCCCACCTTGATGGACTAAAATCCTCTGAAATTGTAAGAGAAATAAACCTTTTCTCCTTTAAGTCTATAGAATTCAGAACCCAGATAAAAGCCAAAGCTCCTTCAACCACCTGTTTGTTTATAAATTGTTTACATAAATTGTCCCATTAAATAATGTTATAGTTCAATCAAATATTCACGTTATGTTTCAAAATAGGCAATTTTGAGACTTCAACAGAATTTTATACCCTGTATCACTGTCCATTGTAGAGGAGCATTTAGTCATTTAATCCAGCAGCATAGCTGCTCTGGCAAAGAATCACAAGGAAAGACCTGGAAGGGATCACATCCAAGGGCCAAGGGCCTGTATGAGGAATCACATTTAGAGACCTGTGGGATCTTGATGAAATGCTCTGAAGGCAATGGTAGTGACATCTTTAATCCCAAACTCTAAACATGAATCAGAATGAAGAGCCAGCAGAGTGAAATCTGAGATTGAATCAGAATAAGGACAAGCCCAACTCTCAGGATATAAAAGGAGGCTCTCAGTTCACAGAGGAAAGAAGAGACAGGCAGAGGTTCAGTTCAGTCAGGCAGTCTGAGGCAGAGACACAGAAGCAGTTCAGCAGAGGGAATCAGTATCAGAAGAGAAGAGTGAGTCAGTTTGAAGCTGAGCAGAGCTATTCAGTCAGAGTTGTGCAAATTAGCCAGAGTCAGCTAGAGTCTGAATTGTTTAGTCAGAAACAGTCAGCCATCTCAGAAATTCAGTTTAAACCAGTCAACTTGGAGAAGAGTTTGATCCAGAACAGCAAGTAAGTTGAATCAGCCAACTGGAAGAATCAGTTGAGTTCAGTACAGCTCTAAGTTCAGAAGGACCTAGTCAGAGTGAGCCAGTTAGCAGTAGAGGTTGAAGTGTTCTAAATTTAGACTTAAGAATGGATTGTAAGAAGGCTAAAAACCTCTAAGAACCAGGGCTTGAATTAGCCAAAGAATATACTGTCTTTTGCTCTGAATCTATGTCTACCGTCCATCTCTAACTGAGATATGTATTTTTCTCAAAGTGATTCCCCCCTTATCGGGGATGGGGGGCAAATTCAAGTCAAGTTTACCTTGTCCCATGCCATCTGAGCATGTGAAGTAAGTCAACTGATGCTGCTTAGGGAGAAATTAATTTATTTGTGTTTATCCAGATATTCCTGTATTCCACACAAATCTCTTTTCTTAATCCTCTTAGCAAGGGACATGCAAGTAAACTTGGAAAGGAGGAATTGCCCTCTACTTTTAACTGAATTCAACTGCCACAAACAAAGTTACCCGAAACAACATCAGCATAATATTGTTCCGATCTGGAGGTCAGGAATCTCTCATGTGTTGGGAGGCTGGATTCTTTCGGAAGGCAACGGAGAAAGTTTATTTTCCAGTTTCCAGTATTCAGAGGGTTCAGCTTTCCTCAGCTCAAAGCCCTTTCCTCTGTTGCTCTGATATTTGCTTCTATCATCTCATCTCTTCCACCTACCTGCATGGTGTGTGTGTGTGTGTGTGTGTGTGTGTGTGTGTGTGTGTGTGGGCGCGCGCGTGCGCACGCCTGTGTGTGTTGTGCGCAAGCACTGGGGATTTAACAGTACCTTGTGCATGGTGAGAAAGTGTTTCTTTAGCTCATAAGGAATATGGTGATTATCCTAGGTTTAACTGAGCAATCCAAACTCCTTGATATTATCACATCTGGGAACTTCCCTTGGCCACACAAGGTAATATATTCACAGTCACAGAACCAGGTCCTTTCTCCCAGACCATCAGGCTTCCTTAATATACATTTAGTCCCTGGGGAAAAAAAACAGAAATGACTAGTCTACACTTCCATCTCCCATGTATCAGTCTCAAATACTGTCAAGGTTATTATCACAGTTTCTAAATGAGGACCTTTAGTCCTGATCACGTTGCATGTGTTACTCATTTCCTCAGGTTCAGACCTTCCCATCTCAACACTGAGGATGGGCATGATTCACTTGGCCAGGCTCCATTTGTCATTTAACTCCCATGTTACGAATACATTTCAATGTCCCTCAACTGTTAGTGTAGAGAGTTTTTCACTTTAGTTTATATCAATAATGCTGAAACATTTCCAAGTAGATGATTGTCAATTTGCAATATTTCAAAGTTTATACTTTAGGAAGAGAACATACCACAATATAATTGTTTAAACAGTATTTGGAAATAGATGTATTATTATACTAATATTTTTCTTTGAGATTGCCACTGAATTATTCTCCGCACCATAAAAGATGATACTAATAGAGATCATATCACTTTACCAAAATTAAAAGAGGTTTTATTACCATAATTTTATAATTTATTATAAATGTGATTTTAAATGCATTAGATATTTGTATTTTCCATCTTGTTTTTATACATTTGTATTTACTCATTTTTCCAGCAGAGTGCTTATCATTTTTCATAGGTTTATAATCAATTTTGTTCATTGACTGAACTGAAATCCCAGTTTTCCTGCCTGTTTCCCTCTCCTCTGTCATAGAACTCTGTAGTACATTGCTACTCAGGAAAAGATGTCCTACCTACTCCTCAACATGCCATTCAATCATGTGACCTACCTTGACAAATGACATGCTATTAAAAGTGACATGCTCAGAAACTTGAAAGGCTTATGAATGACTACTGATGTCATAGTATCTCCATGAGAAGTTCTTTCTGCTGGTCTCCTGGATCATCCATTCCTCCTTATCTCAGATACATCAATCTTGCATTAAATGATAGCCTGATGACTCTCAGAACTTGTGAAAGAGCACACTTAATATCAGCAGAACTGTCTCACTGCCACTCAGTTGATGACAAACCCATGAGTGAACTGAGAGAGGATCAGGAAGCATTATCAGTCCACAGTAACATGATGAACCTGGAAGAAATTATGTTAAATCAAGCAGGCATAGAAAATCAAATATGGCACAATCTCACTTTGATATTAAAACTAAAAGAAAATCTAATTTACCAAAGTAGAGAACAGAATAATGGTTGTGTGGGTAAGGGGTGGAGTTTGTTGATCAAGGGGCTAAAATTTATGTCATACTAAATGGGCATGTGCTAGAGATCTGGCGTACAGCATGGCGGTTACAATGATACTGTCATATATACTTGAAATTTGTTCAGAGTGAGTCTTAACTGTTCTCTCTACCCACATATAAAACTGCTGAGTGCGTGAGCTGATGCATGTATTAATTAGTTTGACCGTGTTCATCATTTTGGTATGTGACTCTATATCACATGTACACTGTAAATGTGTGCAATTTTCATTTGTCAATTTAAAGTCAGTAAATCTGAAAGAAAAGCAAAATCCAAGGCAGTATTGAAATCTTTAATCACTTACTATGGCTAAATACATTTGTATATCAGCAAGAAGCTGAGCTGATGAATGTGCTAGTGTCCTCTATGTTTCCCTCCAGGATACAGTAGCAGAAGTAACAGTTACATCAATGTAGATGAGATGTTTCATAGACACACTTAACTTTCATGTAATATAGTAATACTCTGAACTAAAGGTTTTCTACAGAATTAATATTTATAAAACTTAACAGTCAGAAGAAATGGCTGTAAAATTCCAAAATTACACATTTTTTACATAAATCTTCAGACTAAGAAGCAGAAGATGGGTGGGGAGGTGAGCCAGTGGGTAAAGGTACTTAACACACAAGCCTGTTGGTCCTAGTTCTAGCTCAGGAACTCATGTAACAAAAGTCAGATGCAGAAGCATGCATCTGTAGTCCCAGAATTCCTGCAGCAAAGTGGATTCTGAGATAAGAGAATTCCCCAGCATTTCAGTGGCCAGCTACCCTGCTGTAAACAATGCAGCAGAAACAACAAAAGTGACTCTGCCTCAACAAGCTAGAACCGACTCCTGAAAAATTGTATTGAGAGCTCCACACTTGCACTGTAACATTCACACAGCAACACCCACCGCCCCCCCAAGTAAATAAATTTTTACAAAAGCAGAAGAGCACATTGATAAAAAATGCTCTCATTCAATCCTTAACCAAAACTGACTCCATAAAACAACAGTGGTATCAGTGTAGCCATTTATTTAATTCAGCATTGTATTGATAAAGACACATGAGACATGCTTACATTTAAGCCTGAAAGACCTCAGCCAAGAGTCCAGTACCCCATCATCAACTCCAGATGCCTCTCAGTCCCAGCAGTTCATCCTTATCTTAAAAGTCCCTTCCTTGCTCCCTCTTAAAAGACTATTTGCATGATCAAAGAAATATATTAATTTTACTTCTCCTAACACATTTATAGTGGGTGCTCTCCAACACAAAAAGTACCATGTCTGAGCCATGTCCACACTCATAGTAGGGTAACTACAAGACAATAGGAGAGACCAAGAGAGGCTTAATGTTGCCTCTGGCCTGGTGGAGTACTCAAGTGACCTCTTTTTCAGCAATTCTGTTTCCATTGAGCTAAGAGAGAACAACTTTTAGTTACAATAGAAAGCAGGCCATTTCAACTATAGAAATAACGTATCCTGTTAGGCTTCTGGCTGCCAGTACAAAGATTATCTTACAAAATACTGGGGTGCACACAGAAATCGGTGAGTACAATATCTGGAGACATGTTCAAATATATCATAGCATATCAGCAATGCAGGAAGGTGCAATCCTGTGCCCTCTATCTGCTGAGTTTCTTTCATTGATAGTACACAGGAGTTGCAGAGCTCAGCACTGAGAGACAGAAGGAAGATCGAGTGGAAACAGAAAAGGAAAGACTAGAATATGTCTATTGTGAAGGCCTAGCTGATGTGCCAGGTGATCCTATGATTATTCAGTCTTTCTGATTCCTGGCCACCTGCATGCTGGCTGAAGCCATGCCAAGGTATAGTAATATCCTTGGCTACTGAAGGGAGGAAAAAAGCCTGAAGCAACTGCAGCTTGTTCCATCTCTCTGGTGACAAGCTCTGGACATTTTCTGCCTCTCCTTGAATGACAGACAAGTAGAATAGGGCCTGACAATTTCTCTACATCACCCACAGGCAATGAACATGATGTGTGACAATTGCTATTCAAGGCTCTCCATGACTCACTGTATAGGGCTAGGTGGGGTTAAAAGCCCAAGCCCAACTCATTCAACAATGGCATTACTAATGAGGCATGTGAGACAGCAAGTCAGGGGGAACTGTTGATGAATTAGTATCCAGACCGTGACTCTTGTTCGTGTGTAGCATGCACTTCTACTTAAAATTAATGCGGTGATTTAATGAGTTGAGACAGTGCAGAATGGAGGCTTCCACCGTGCTTACAAACTCATTCTGTCTTTTCTTCCTTTTTGTATAAACAGATTTTCATGTGTGTGTGTGTGTGTGTGTGTGTGCGTGTGTGTGTATGTAAGGAAATAATATTAACAACTCTGATAGATTTTAATAAAAAGCCAAGACAATTTTCTGGGATGGAAAACCTGGATGATTAAGGCAGAGGGTCTTTGTCTCATATGAATGACTGTCAGGCCTCAGCCTCTCAAGGCTCTGACCTTTTTTTTTCTGGTGCTGACCCCTGTACCTGACATCTAGGAAGCACTGTCCACCATTACACAGGCCTTAACACATAATGAATAGAACTTCTACAGGGCGCCAACCCCCACTTCAACTAGCTGACATGATGCCATTTTACTGGCCAGTCAAGTCCCCAGGCAAGGTCCTCCCTGCACAGAGCTTAGGCTGAGGGAGGACCCCCTAAAATTTCTCAGTTAGCATTAATACAATTGGGCGCTTTCAACACAAACATTTCAGTGGACGGAGTCAACGTTAGAATGGCAATTGCTCCAAATAAGGGACACTGAGTAGACAATTGCTGGTGTTGCAGACTTACATGCTTTCTGCATCCCAGAGACTATGCCCAAGAAGCTGGTTCTCACAGCTAAGGAGGGCGACCTGCAGTGGCTCAGGATGCTGGATAATCACTGCACAGAAGAGCATGCAGCTTTATAATATTTGAGAATAAGTTCAAATATGCCACAACGTGTGTGTGTGTGTGTGTGTGTGTGTGTGTGTGTGTGTGTTCACATGTGCATGCGTATATGGAGAGGCCAGGTGTTCATAGTGGAGCATTCTGCAGTCCCCTTATTGTTCGAGTCAGGGTCTCTCGCTGAGCCTGAAGCTCTTCGATTCAGCTCAGCTGGCTGACCAGTTTGCCTCAGGCACCCTCTTGCCTCCGCTTCTCCAGAACTGGAGTTGGAAGTGTTCAGCACCCACTCAGCCTCTTACATTGGCCCTGGGATATAAACTCGGGTCCTTATGCTTACACACCTGCACAACAAGAACTTCACCATCTCATCTTACTCCCCATCCCTCTGTGAATGTCTGATATGAATACATTAGAGTAAGTTTGAGATCTACTGGAATCATCATGAGTAATTTCTACACTTATTTGCCAACAAGAGGTTTAAAAACTACTTTAAAAATAAATGTTTAAAATACATTTGTAATGTTGTTATTAATTGTAACCAATGTTTTAGTATATTAAAGGGAGGCATTTAATAATCTGTAGTTCAAAGTAAGGAGACGTGGCTAGTCGGTGCTAATCATGGTGATGTTGTTTGTTTGAAGCAAGTCCAGTACACGGTAATTCTGGAATTGACATGAGATGACCTCATGAGCACAAAAAGTTTCAGGTTTCTTGCTGTTCCCTTTTCCTTAGTGCGTTTATTATAATGAATGAACAAGTAGGGATTTGTTGTAAATATTGTCGTAAATGATGATATCCACAATATGTTTAAGTAAACACCTCAAACCCTCATTTATCACCTATTTATTATCTTCTAAAAACAGGGAAATGCTATGCTTGGGGCCCGGCTGCAGCTATTGTACTTGAGTTCTTTCTTTAGTTTGTGACAGGAAAGATTAGAAGCCAGGTAACCCTGGGAGAGATTATATATATATATATATATATATATATATATATATATATATATATATATATTCAATTGTCTATTCTTTCTCCCTTTCTCTTTCCTTCTTACTCCTCCTCCCTGAGTTCCTGTATTATAAATGTGAAAAGCCCTAGTGACTCCATTTTACATTTTTGCTCTCAGACTCCATCTTAGGCTTGACCTGGGCCTGACCCTGGAAAGTCCTCAGTTCCAGGAAAAGACCATAACATTCCCCCCATTCTCCCTATCCCACCCCACCCCAGCCCCCATTCATCAAAGGTCAGCTTGTCAGAAGGGAGGGTAACCACAATGCAAGAGTTATCTTATGGCTGGCCATCTGTGTCTGATGATATCCTTACATGGTTCAAGAATGCAAGAGTGTCTTATCTTGTGATTAGCCATCTGTGTCACAAGAATGTGGACAGTTGGCCAACTGGGCCTGAGCCAATCAGAAACAGCCTGTCTCCCTGTCTGCCAATGAGGTTTAGGATTACCTAACCTTTACTGGAATTCCCCTTTCTGTATTTAAAAAGCCTGCAAGCCACCAGCTCAGGGTCCTGGCCTACCAACAGGTGCTGGACTCCAGTATGCTGGATTTTTGATCAATAAACTGCTCTCTGCTTTTATATGCCACTTGATTCTGAGTCTTTGTGAGTTGAGTCTTAGGACCCAACAAATGAAGTACATATCATTTGGTCCTTTTCTTAGTCTAAACTCCCAACTCCCTGAAGTTTCCCTTCAGACCACTTTCCATCACTCAAATCCAGGGTTAGTGGAATTGAATTAATTGGAAATCAAATATGTATAATTCCATACACCCATGTTGAATTATCCAATCTCTGTTTCCATGTCCAGTGTATTAGTCAGCTTTCCATTACTACGCGAAAATACCAAAGATAACCAACTTATAAGGAAGAAGGGTTTATTTTCAGGTTTTAGCCCAGGGTTGCTTGGCACTGTGGTAACACAGAACATCATGGTGGAATCACCTAAGTAGGTGTCTCTTTACCCCAAGGCAGCAAAGAAGTAGAAAAGGGGTAATTACCCCTTCAGGCGAACAACCCCAGTGTCCTTTCTACTCTGTCTCAACAGCTAAAAATCCCAAAACCAAAGCCTTTCAACAACACTGGAAACTGGAGGTCAAATCTTCACCACCTTTGTAGGAAATCCACAATCTTAAGCCATAATTCTGAAATCCAGAAATTCTTGTACTGGGATTTTACACAGAGTAACAGCAACAAGCAGATGGCTAGATTCACTGAGATATGACACACAGAATAGGCATTCTAGTTTGGGGAAAGAAGTGTAGTGAACTTTGATCAAGGAATAACCTTCAGTTGACTTCAACTTAGAATCACTGAGTTATTACTCAAATTGTACATATTCCTATAAATTCCCAACAGTCTTTACAATTTTTAATACATACATATTGTCCACATTTTTTCCTCTCTAAGGAGAGATGTTTCACTTCACAACCACAGTGTTGAGAGAGTGTAAATTTTGTCTACTTTTCTCCACGGAGAATTAGAAACCACCTATAATAATTTATGGCTCATTTATAAAACTGTTCTTCGCTAATAAGGCTCATGAGAGGAGTTTCTTGGGTGTCTCCAGTATAGATTTTAACTTAGGCAGTCTTGGATGTGAAGGTTCTGGCTCCTGAGAGACAATCTATAAAAAATGTGAGTGAACATAAAGAAAGACTAGACCAGGACAATGAATCAAATCCAGCTATGGAGGTATTTTACTGGGAAGAATTACAATGTCAACATTTTACAAATTAAACACACTATGAGACAATCTTGAGGCTACTCTTTGTATTAGGCTATTTTATGTTGCTATAATGAAATACTAAGCTATGTAACTTCATAAAGGAAATAAGTTTATTTTGGTTCACAGTTCATTTGGAGTTCAAGGTTGAGACCTTGTCTAGGGATGTCCTTCTTGCTGGTAGAGTTCTGAGGCACTGTGGGCCACCATGGAGCAAGAGAGAAGACAGGTGAATGTTCATCTCTTCATCTCCTTTGCTCACTCTCCCTCTTCTTACAATTTCACAGTGTTCAATAGTGAAAACACTATAATAACCTTGTAAAATCCCAATTATATCCCCAAAGTGTCACCTTTAACCACTTTAGATTAATTTTCTATAATTTATATCTCCCAATGGGAATTGAATTTCTACACATGAACCATAAAGGGCATGCTCAAGCCTTGTTGAAACCACAACACTCTAGAAACTAGAAAGCAGTGATGACTACTACATCCGTTTATAGAATAAGCCAAGCTCAGGTAGCAGCTATACTGGGAAAAAATATTTTCTTTAGTTTTATTATTCAAAAAGATAGCAATTCTTCAAGAATTACTAGTAATTAATAAATTCAAAATATATAAAACTTGTGGAAAAGCCTTTCAGCTATCCGAATTATTTAAGTTTTGCATGAAGATACATTCTAATCTTAGTGAGTATGTTTTTTCCTACTAATTTCATACATGCATAAACTCAGAAATATATTCACAATAGACTAATTTTTTTAAAAAGTTACATATTCCCTATAAAACTGACACCTGGATTTATTGTTAAATCCAATTTATTTAAAATACCCATATTCTCTTCTGTCTTAGAAATTGTAACTATAAACTATGTCTATAGGATTTAGGCAAAATTATCTACCAAAAAAAAGAAGA
Source organism: Cricetomys ansorgei (assembly GCA_026225945.1). NCBI lineage: Eukaryota > Metazoa > Chordata > Mammalia > Rodentia > Nesomyidae > Cricetomys > Cricetomys ansorgei. The sequence continues at coordinate 16,059,506 of JAMJFZ010000182.1, read as the reverse complement.
GAGAGTAAATTCTGGTTTTGCAGTCAACAAGCCATTAAAGAACAAACTCTCAAAGTTGTAAAATGCCACCTTGCAGCTGATATTCTTACAGAGAGAATATCAAAATTCATCACCATGATGATTTGGAGCCAGGAAAGAATGGTTATTATGAAGTAAAAAATAAGGTAGTTGGTTACAAACAAATTCGATATTCCCTTCACTCACTCATCCCTTCCTCTTATCTGTTTCTTACTTGCTAAGGAAGGAGTATGACTCACTGTATCGTGGTGACTTTGTCAAGCCAGGTTCCATCTCAAAAGCAGATTCAGATCAAGGAATTTAGTATTCAAATCAGAGGTTTCACAGAGTATGGACAACATAAAAGTGAGACACTCTGAAGAAAACCACATACCAATGTCAGAAAAAAGCAAGGACATTGACATTCAGGGGCCACCGTCATCAGCTGAAACCTCAGTGACTGGGCCAATCATGGACCAGATGGGCCATGCAGAAGGATCCACCAGGAGGAAGTGCATCCCTGGTAGACAGACAACCGACAACAACTAGACTCGCAGTGCTCACTTCCAGGTGTGACTGAGACCAAGAAAGCTGGTGACAAGTGAAAGCTGTGTAGAGAGAACTGGGAACATGACGATTTCACTACCAAACACTCCAACAGAAATGCAAAGAGAGTTCAAGGAACAGCTTCTCAGCCCTCACCCACCCCAGGTCTTGCCACTCAGGTTGACAGAACCTAGATGAAGGAGAGTGGACAAAGAAGCCTGAGATACAGTTTTCAATGATCAGCTCCCATCTACAGAAAGAGGAACAACTTAGGGCAAAGGAGAGGGAAAGTACATTCTACATTAGTTACTTTTCTATTTCTGGGATAAAATACCATGAGCAAAAGCATCTGATAGAAGAAAGAGTTAATACTGGTGTATGGTTTCAGACAACTAGATATGCATGATGGTTGGAAAGACATGGCTGATAGAGACTGCAGCAGGAAGCTGAGAGATCATGTCTCAACTTCTCGCCATCAAACAGGAAGTAAAGAGAGTGAACTGGAAGTGGAGAAAGGTTGTAAACTCTCACCCAATGATGTACTTCCTCCTGATAAGGCTCCACATTCTAAAACTTCCCTAACAGCATTGCCAGCCAGAGAGCACATACACATACAACAGAAACGGTATGGCAGATGTATATTTATTAATAGATGTAGTCCTGCATGTGTCTATGCATGTGTGTGTGTGTGTGTGTGTGTGTGTGTGTGTGTGTGTGTGTGTGCGTGTGTGCAAGCCCGCCATGGGTCTGACCACTTGACCTATGATTTTCAGACTAGATTCATCTTTTATTGGCTGGTACTAAAGGAGGAGAGGCAGTATAAGAAACCCTTTTTCTTTGCCTCTGCACTCTCACAGCACCTCTTTGAAATTGGGTATTTATTACAGAAAATAGAAGTCTTTACCTAAGACTTTTTGACCTAGAGTATAAAGAAGAAATAGAAAAAAATTCAAGGACAACTGCACTGAGGTCCAAATTATCAGGGCCTGGGGCATAAGTACAGAAACCTGGCCCATCAGAGATCCGTAATTGCTCACTCAAACAGAAACCACCATGTACTGACCCAGAAAAAGAACGAGTACATCTTTCCTCTCTTAACCTTCTGGCCTCAATTCTATCCCTGCTCGCTTTTGTCTTCCTTTTGATGTGTGAAGAGCACTCATTTCTTTATTCTAGGGTGGGTCTCACAGGGATAGAGAATGCAGAGGGGCAGCTGGACATGTGTTCAAGGCTGAATGATGAGGGTTTTTCTCCCACTAGTATGGGGGATATGGGTATCCGAGGGAGGAAGGAGAGGAAGAGGAGCTGAAAATCAATGATTTATTGAAGTTGTAATCAGTTTCTAGCTTCCTGTGATATAGAAACATGGGTATCCATGCCCAGATTAAAAACATATAGTAATAACCATATAACTTAATATTTTTAGTTTATTTTTCTTTACATTCATAATTTTTTAATCATTTTTCTTATGGTGCTTCATTTTAAAATTATTAACATATCTTATAAATGTAAATGAACTCATTTTTAAAACAGCAATTAATGGTTCTGACTATGCTAACTTGACTTCAGATTACCTCCTAATTCCTGTTATATTCATTTCTGTATCTGAGAACCCTACGAGTAAGCTTTCTCCCACTGATCTGCTTTCCCCTCCTCAGTTTCATAAACAGTTACACTGTAAAGAATAAAAGTAAGGTATATTTTTCTTATTCACCAAATATAGACCATCTGTATGGATTTATGTGTAAATAATTCATCTCTCCTCTCCACAATCCTGAGAGAAGTGTTTACTTTTTCTGTTCAGTTTGTAACAAAAATAGAAGGAATAGATGCTAAGAGTTGGGATCTGTAAACCTGGGTAAACTACTGTACTGAACTCTGGAAAAGTTATACTCACCTGGATACCATGAAAGAAAAAGAGGCAGATTATATGACTCAGTTCAATAAAGAATCATTCTTCTGAGATCTTTGCCTTGCAAATTCATTCCTCTGTTAGAATATAGCTCTAAAATTCTGAGGAGTGTTTAGGTATCACTCTTGTTGTATTGGAAGAAGTCAAGATTTAACCTAAGAACTGCACATGTATCTCATTTGGTAGAGTGCTTGCTTAGCATGCACAAAGCCCTGGGATCAATTCCTACCTGGGTCTATTCACACCCATTCTTCTCTGGTGAACAGTCTTTCAATTCCACCTCTGAAGATATAGAGGCAAGAGAACCAGAAACTTAAGGTCATCTTTTGCTATAAAACAAGTTCAAGGCTAACCCTGGATTCATAAATCTTCAAAAATAATTAACTTAAATTTTCTGTTAGCCAATAACTGGTCCAACAAATTATGGTTATCTGCTCACTGACCATTATGGAACAAAAATAATTAGATAATTTAATGCTGATCAGAAAAGCAAATGAAAGCATAGAATATTATCTCTTTAATATTATTATCTTCCTTAAAATACATATAATATTTAACATTATATTAACATTAAAGTTTATTTCGATACCTTCTCAAAATACCCATGATAATTTTAAACTGTATCAAAGAATTCAAGAAGTTTTCTTTTTAAAGGTACAAAGACAGTGCTCAATGAAATTAAGGAGAAATAATTTAAGGAGAATAAATGCCTGAGTGATATCCAAGAAAACACACACATAAATCTGACAGAAATGACAACAACAATCTAAGACTTGAGAGCAGAATTCGGTAAAGATATAGAAACAGTGAAGATGGTTCAAGATGAAATGAAAATGAAATTAAAAATCCCAATAACTCAACAAAGTTATTCAAAGGAAATTCAAAGGAAAAACTTGTAAGTAGAATTAATCAAGCAGAAGACAGACTGTCAGAACTTAAAGATAAAATATGGAATCTTGATGGAATAAGCAAAGATTATTAAAAAATTAAAAGATTAAAATAAGGAAAAGAACGGAATAAGAATGACCTCCATGGGCTCATATATTCGAATGTTTGGTACCCAGATAGCTTGTTGAAGGAGGTGTGTCACTAGGGCTGACTTTGAAGCTTCAAAATCCATGCCATTCTCGATTAGCTTCCTCTCAGCCTTGCAGTTGTTGCCTCCAGATGTGAGTTCAAAGCTACTTCTATGGCACCATACCTGCCTGCCTTCTGCCCTGTTCTCTGTCACGATGATCATGGACTCACCCTCTGGAACATAAAGCTCCCAATAACTTCTTCTATAAGTTGACTTGGTCAGGTTGTCTTATCACAACAACAAAAAAATAACTAAGACAGAAGGTGCTACCAGAAAGTGGACCACTGCTGTGACAGGCCTGAGCATGCTCTCTGAAGGAATGCGAAAGACTCTTAGCCTTGAGACTAGAAAATTGGTTAAAAGCTGTAGGCAGGGCTTAAGGGGGCCATCCTAGTAAGAGCTTGGAAGACGGAGAACTGAGAGCTATGTAGACTATGGGGCCCTGGCTCAAGAGGTTTCAGAAACACCTTAACTACTGGGCTAAACATCATTCTTTTGACATTTTGGCAAAGTCTGTGGCTGATTTTTGCCCTTGTAAAATCTTTCTGAGGCTAAATTGAAAGGTTTGGGACTAATTTCACTGGCAAGGGAGATTTTGAAGCAGCCTAATATTGATTCTGTCGTGTGGTCATTAGTTATCAATCTTATGAAGATCTGCAATGAAAAAAAAGCAAGCAAGCAAAAAATAAATATAAAATGTAGTGTGAGGATAAAAACAGCACCAGGAGAATTAATGTTGGGGCCAAAGCTTGTGATACAAAGGATAAGGTGAAGGCCTGACACAAAGCAGAGCAAAAGGGATGGCAGCCTAACTAACCCTGCAAATTGTGAAAGGAATGGGCCAGAGGGATTTCTTCCACCTAGAAAGCAACGACAAGGGAAAGATGACGCAAATATAAGTCACGTAGAGAACTAGGCTTCCTCTCAAGAGAGCAGCAGAAATCGGCAGCTTCAATCATTTGGCTCTGACTTTAGAGTAATTCTGAGAGCTAAATTTATTCTCTAAGTTTTAGTTACTATGCCTAAGAGATCATAAAACCAAAATGCCTCTAACGTCTAAACCCCACTTGCCCAAGGACAGATGCTTCCTGAAATGCTGGAGGCTATTTTTCATGTAAGATAGCAAACCACATGTTTTTACTTTCATAAACAAGTTTGGTTGATCCAACTGCACTGGATGGGCTTCACACACATAGGCAGGAGGTTTGTGGGCAGGAAGTACATCAGAATGTATGCTTGCCTCTGATTGGACGAAAGTGGGAAGTACATAGCCTTATGGGTATTTCTTTATAAGCCTCTGCCACATGTGACTCCTGGCTCTTTTCTGGAAACAGAGTTTATCATCCTGACAAGTATTTAACTAGATTAATTAAAATTTGCTTCAAATTTGGCTCAAAAAATTGTGGTAGTGGTCTTATTTTCAACCAGTGGGATTAACAGTAATGAACAAGAAAAGGAGTTGTGAACTCTTTGTCCACATTTGAGCTGTGGAGAGCTGCTGAGGCCAGGCCTGTGCTAGGGGAGTCACTGCAAGAAGGATTTAAGAAGTCTGGATTGCATTTGGAGATAATCAGGATCCTGGAGGTACCAGAGCTGTGGGATGTCTGCCAGGGAAAGCTGTATGCAGGGAGTGGATACTGCCAAAGAGAGAAGTAGTCTCCAATCAGCAAGACTGGAAAAGGAGAGTCATCTAAGCCCTTTGACACGATACATATGTATGAGTGATCTGAGGGGGAAAATGGGGAATAGAGGGGTGGGACTCTAAAAAAGAAGAGGGAAAGGACATAGATACAGAAGAAAAAAAGATGGTGAAAATCACAGTAAGAATGTCTGAAAAAGTCATAGAGAATCTGTCATATTACTTTTCTATTGCTGGAACAAAACACCTGACCAAGCAACTTAATAAGGAAAACGTTTAATTGGGGGTTTGCTTACATTTTCATAGGATTAGTCCATGACCATCATGGATTGGAAGCATGGCAGCAGGCAAGCATGGTATTGGAGCAGTAGGTGAGAGCTTACATCTGATTCAGAACACAAGGACAGATAGAAAGCTAACTGTAATTGTAGTGTGGGCCTTTGAAACCTCAAAGCCCACCTCCAGTGACACCATTCCTGAAACAAGGCCACATATCCCAATCCTTCCCGAACAGTTCCACCAACTGGGGACAAGGCATTTCAACATAGGAGCCCATGGGGAGGGACGCATTCTCATTCAAACTATTATAGAACTGTCTGTTAACTCATCTACCTTAAAATATTTATATTAGATATAAATTACTGTCTAAACATGCATATATGATTTAAATGAGCATTTTCCATCTGAGATAACAATGGTCCCTTCAAGAATCATAGACTATCTACCAGAAACCCTAACACCTTTGATCAGGGTTGTCCAAGAAACTCCCAAAACATTATAAACTGATACTATTGCCATTGGTTGTCCCCCAGCTGTGGGAAGTAAATCTCTATTACTGAAGACATTATGCACTTTAGACACAGCCCGGAGGCCCTTGAGCTGGAACAGTCCTGAATGCCTCTTCCTGAGTACTAGCCTCCATGGGACTAGAAGGCACCATGCAAATTTCTAATGGAGGGAAAATAAATAGTCCTACCTAGCTATGACATCTATGAACCACAACAACCAACATGGCACAATAACCCTAAAGGTGGGATAATGGCACCCACCCCTTGGCAGTATCCAACAGCTCTCTAATTAGACTTAAGACCCCCTCAACAAGGCAGAAATTATGCCTGATATTGGAAACATAGCCAAGTACTCAGGACTACTGAAGTCTGGGGTCTTAGAGGATAAACTACAATGACCACCTTACTAAACCAGCATAATCCCTATCTACACTCACTCTAAATATTTGTCCTGTATCCATAGATAAGTAGAGTCTTCACCTCTCATCAAGAAAACTTCTCTTTGGAACAGTCATAGACCATTATAGAAAACCACAACCGGTCAAAATGTAGTGCTTTTAGCCCAATTTTACTTGATATGTCTGCAACACAGTCCAGTACCTAAAAATCAAAAATGATTTTGGAACAGCTGGTAGAAAGACTGTAAGATCCAGAACATCAGAGAGTTTGTAGTTTGTGTCTTGTAGGAATTTACAAAGGTATACACATAAAATCTTACCTGTACAATTGTCCCAAAATGCAAGAAAAAAGGAACAACCATAGACAGGCTGATATCGACAGGGAAAGCCCAGAGGCCTCGGCCATATACAAATAACTACGAGCGACTAAGAAATGTTGAAAGCAGTCAAAATAGTCTTACCCGGGCCAAAGTATACCAATTGGTTATCTAATACCAAATGGTCAGCCCTAAAAACACACATGACAGTAACATAGTACAGACAGTGCAGGTTGTCGTATATTTAGCAATGTATACGCATATGGGGAGATAGAATGTAACTCAGCAACTGTTACAATGCATTGGCTGGAAAATTATAGTATTTTGGGGATTTAAAAATAAAGCTCTACAGGAAAAATATTATCTAAACACCCACAGAATGGGAGAAACACACACACACACACACACACTCCAGAATACTGTGTGACTAGAAGACATAGAAGAAATGACAGGAACAATTTAAACCAATTGCTAGCACTCAAAAGGGATGTGGATTTACTGCAAGACCTTTTTGAAAGATTGGCTTTCAAAAAGAACTAGACAGAAACCTGTTTATAAAAAGCTCACTAACACTAAGTAACAAGCAAGTGTTTTAGTAAACTGAGAGATAAGAGAAAATTCCACAGCCTGGGACTTCTGTGAACTCCAGTGCACCAGTGTTGTACATCAACAAATCTGAAGGTATAACTAAACACTGGATGCCTGCATGGACTACAGCTGTCTTCCCCATGTCTGTCCCAGCTCCTCAGGTGGTGGGAGCCATAAGAAAAGCTTGCAATGGGTAGGAAGGAGGGGCAAGACTAGATGTCCAATGTGTCAAAATAGGACAGTGTCAGAAGATGCCTTACTGACACAGATAAGGAGAGCCTCCTCCCCTGGGAGACTATGCAGATGTTGAACATTATGAAATCACCATTAAAATCTGTGTCCTTATTTTGATATTCCTTCTAGTGTCTATTTTTCCTGTAAGTAAGCTACATTGTTAAAGGATGAGGTTGAATCCCTAGTTGGCAGCTGTTAGACACCTCATTGGTACTATGGCTGCTTTGAGAACCATGTTGTCACCCCAGCAGCCAGACAGCTCTATGACACCACCAGGTGATCTAAACAAACACCAGAAGCTGCATGATCACAGCTGCTTTCTGATAAAGCACCATTCTGTCTTTTGAAGGCTCTATCCCCCATGACTGTTTCAGTGAGCTTATGGAGTTTAAGGTGTGTTTTCTCTTGATCATTTTCTTCTGGACCAGAAGGGAAGCAGGGCCCCTGTGGCCGAGCAAAGGGACTATTGTCCCTGTTGGAAAAGAGACACTGCCTTGATTAGTCTAAACACAAAACTTCATTTGCATAGAAATTCTCTATGATTGGTGCAAAGATCCCCTTCTGGCTATATGCAATCCAACTTACTTTGAGAGCTGATTAGGGAATATGCCCATGCTAGCTCATAACCAGCACTCCTCACCACTAGCCTCAATGTCATGTTCTCTCTTGCCTTCTCTTTACCTTTATCACGCCTCTTGCATTTGCCCTGGTCATTTTTCTGGAATTTTTCAACTACCTCTCATTGCTGTGGTTCCAACTGCCACTGCTTTTTGCTGCCACACTTGCAGCCATTCTCATGGCCATCATTCCATGTCTGTGGCTCTGTGACTGCTGTCCATATCGCTGCTCTGCTGCTGTGTTCCCACAGCTCCTGTGACTGCCACCTCCTCCTTCTGTTGTCTGTGTTCCCTCGTCATTAATCTTATAACTAATTTACAAAGCAATCTTTTAGGAGGTATGTGAGGAAAACAGCTGTGTGGGTGCATGAGTGAGTGTGTCAATGAGAACAGGCACCATGAACTTGAAAGAGAACAAGAAGAGGTAAAGGGGAAGGTTCCAAGTTGGGAAAATGATATAATTACATTATAATCTCAAATAAATAAATAAATAAATAAATAAATTGGAAACAAGAGCAGTCATTGTTAGGCCTTATGGCCGGGCAAGGGGCCTGTGGTTGAAACTCAAATCAAGCTCGAGTTTAGAGACCTGTCTTGACGCCTCTAGTTCAGCATAACGGTGACTCAGCATAGCCTATTCTGGTGGTGATTCTGCCTAGTTACTGCTACATATGAAAATCTTACTGGCTCTCCCCCTTCAATCAACTTTACCTCACACCTTACATCACCTCTCCTCATCTTCTAGACCCTCCCATTTACCCTCAGCCTATAAAAAGTCGGCTTGTAACAATAAAAGCGAGTTCCTGCTTCATCAGTTCTCCTGGCTCTGTGTGTGTCTTTTCTCCCAGAGGAGGAGTGGTCTGGCAGTGGATACTCACCATCCTGCTCAGCCCCGAGGGGAACAGGCTGGTCCTTCTCCCCCTCAACGACTCCTGTCGGAACACCCGACAAGTCATAGGGAAGAAAGGCATACAATTATATAAGATAGTCTTTACCATGAACAGCAAATGCCGATACATTTCAGGGTGCAGTGCAACATCTCCTTGGTAAATGCTAAGACTAATGAAAAACCACAATGTCAGTGCTGTTTTCATCCACTATTACCACTGAACGGCAGCCAAAACAGAAATAACAAAATAAGATAGTGAAGAGAGAGAAGATTAGAGAAATTGATTCCACTTTTGAATTTTTCTCTGTCAGCAATGATCATCATTAAGTACCATTGCACTCCTCTGTATCTTTCTTAGCTACAGTGATTTGAAACTTAACTGAGAAAAGGGTGAGTGATGTTCATGTGTATAACTGAAATCTATGATACCGGAAGTCTTTCAAAATTATTTTAGTTCCTAAAACACATGTTCTAAAATATGTTCACTGAAACAATCTTAGCAT